>JAHFWG010000211.1:150547-165865 GCA_020233015.1 Callinectes sapidus | reverse complement strand
TTATTATTATTATTATTATTATTATTATTATTATTATTATTATTATTATTATTGTTATTATTATTATTATTATTTTTATTATTATTATTATTATTATTATTATTGTTATTATTATTATTATTATTATTATTATTATTATTAATACACAAACACACACACCCTCTCACCCACAGACACACATAAACACAAACACAAACACACACACACACACACACACACACATACACACACACACACACACACACACACGCCCGCGCACACACACACACACACACACACACAGATAGATAGATAGATAGATTTATTGACCACAAAAATACAATTTTAAAGCATAATAAGAACAACACACACACACACACACACACACACACACACACACACACACACACACACACACACACACACACACACACACACACACACACACACACACACACACACACACACACACACACACACACACACGCCCGCGCACACACACACACACACACACACACACACACACACACACACACACACAGTTTTTTTTTCTTTTCTTTTTTAAACATTTATACATTTTTTAAAAAATTTATTTCTATCTTTTTTACTTTTTTTCTTTTCAATGGTGATGTGTGTGTATGTTACGGGGGCAAGTAACACACACACACACACACACACAGGTTTTTTTTTGTTACTTTTTATTTTATTATAATTTCTTTCCATTTTTATTTATTTATTTATTTTTTTGTTTGTTTCCATGGTAGTGTGTGTGTATGTTACGGAGGCAATTCACACATACACACACACACACACACACACACACACACACACACACATATAAACACAGAAACACACACACACACACACACACACACACACACACACACACACACACACACACACACACACACACATACTGTTAGGGTTACCACGAATTCCTTAGTGTACCATAAAATATTCCCGGTTTCTTTTGTGACTTTGTAAATTTTATTGTTAAATGTTTTAACATCAATGATTTAAGTTGTGTATATTGTACTTTTACTTCAGTTATTATTGTATTTATTATTTTGTATTCACTAACTGAGAGGAGAATGTATTAAGAGAATTTTAAGGAGTTGCGTCATGTTATATCATGATACGAGTCTGTGACGGGTCGAGTTAATGTAGTTCCTTGTATATTTCTTATAGTGTGTAATATTCGTATTGTAAGTTTTTACATACATAGGGATATTGAAATTGTAATTCCCGCTGGGGTTGAGAGGATTGTAATCTACCCTTGAGGGAAGAGATGCGATGTGCTAATGACGTAATGTATCAAGGAGTGGCGGATGTGGAGATAGGAGAGCTGACTAGCCAACGGGAAGCCGGGGGAGACGGGTGTGGTGGGGTTGTTGTGGTACCTTTATGTGCTTTTTTGGTTGCATATATGGTGATTTTGAGTGTGTGGGTGAACTTGGGATGTTGTTTTGGGGTTGTGGAGTATTGGGTGAATTGTTGTGGGCTGGGAGTTGTGTTTTGTGGTGATTTTCTCGGGTGAGGTGGGCGGCTCGGCTTGGCTGGCCCGGGGAGGAGATAATTGTGTTGGAGGTGATAATTTGCTTTGTGTTTTCTAAATATAAGTATGGTTGGGGTGGACAGCTTTTTTTATTGTGGTGTTGCCGGTTGAAATAAGGGGAAGGGTAGGAGATTTGGAGAGGAGGAGGATCCGTGCAGCCTGTGATGCATCCCTAGTTTCGTCTGGTGGCTGTGTTGTTGTCCTTGTAAGCAGCGTTGCCAGACGTACGATAATAATTATTGTACCTGTACAATAATTTTCGCTTGTGTACAATGTACAATGAGACTCATAAGATGATACGATAATTTGGAAATTCATACAATATTTTCATGAAAAATGCAATATTTTGAGTGAAAATTAATGTTAACAACATCAAGTTATGTAGAATTTCTTATATATCTCTGAAAAAAAATAAAAAAAAATTGAAAGTGCAGTATGTATTATGCATATTTTCCTTACGGGACAAGTCACGTACTCCATACGGGTGTAGGACAGGTCTCGTTCTTGTCTGGGACCAGTCCGCCCGCTACTCGATCCCCCCTCCCCCATTCCCATCGTCTCGTCAGTTGTCGCTATTTAAGGCGTTTTTACCAACGCATCAGAATATCAAACGCATCACACACTGTTTGATGTTCTTGCGTGTGGTTTATCAAACGCCTGGGACAGGCGTTTGATAATACGGCAGCGAATATGCTCGGAATAGCAAACACGCACTCTGATTGGCTGGAAGGTATTGCCATTCCTATCACATTTAATAATTACAATTCTGAGGCCCTGAGGGTTATGATAATGGTTTTATATGAAAAGAAGATCAAAGTAGTAACTTGTTCCTGGCATTAGAATTCAAAAGAATCGTCCATAAGACTTGAAATAAATGGTTGTGTTGTCTTGTAATACGTGGCAACTGTTCAGACATATGTCTAGTGAGGGACGTCCGGGTCAGTTCATGTGGTTGTGACTTCGTCTTCCAGTTATGTGAACTTGGTGTAGTTATGCTATATTTCCGTATAATACTTGCTGAAAAATAAGAATTAAAGGATTATCTTAGTGCTGTATGCTACTGACATCCGTATTAAAGCAAATATATCGGAGAAATGATATTTGTTTTGAAATGCTGCTGCAATAACACGAACATTGCGTACATCATGGACGCTATACTGCTGTAACTGCTCTGTGTAGAGGCACCGGAAAGATTTCATTCCAACCATTTATCTCCAGAGAACACTTAGTATACAAATAGTTACAATTAGCATTGGTCGACAATAATTACCTTTCCATGAAGTCACAAACTACTGCTGCTGCTGCTACTGCTACAGCACCCATATCAGCCTCTGGCTGCATCTCTGCCACGCTTGCAACTGCCAATAGAGGCATCATCGGTCCTGATAGAAGAGACTGGTTTTCGTCATCTTCCATATAAGTATCAGAGTCGGTGCTGCTGTCCATTGTCTCGTCCCTTGGCTCACTTCTCAGTCTGGCTTGACGTTCCCGCCACGGCTGCTGTCTGTGTTATGATCCGTACGACAGTTTTTCCGAGACGGTGCGAGCGAGGGTCGTCTGGTAGCACAGTAAGTCGTGTTTACCAGAGACCAGCCGGAACATCAAACAGTGTTTGATATTCTCATGCGCTGGTAAAAACGCCTTTAGTCACGCGAGTCACGACCCTTGGCGCGCAGTACCCTGGATATTTTTCATTAGACATGTCTGAGCGTGGACAGTCGATGGAGAAAGGAGAGGAGAGAGAGGAGGCAGTGCGGAAAAAAGCACGACGTGAACAGAAATACAGATCTGAGTGGGAGAAACAGTTTCCCTGGGTGAGGCCCTCAAAGAAAGATGCTTATAAGGCCATGTGTCTTAACTGCAATGCTGAAGTAACTGCCCAAGTTACAACTCTGAAGTTGCACGAAAACACTGCAAAGTGTTTTCGTGTCTCTCTCTCTCTCTCTCTCTCTCTCTCTCTCTCTCTATATATATATATATATATATATATATATATATATATATATATATATATATATATATTATATTATATTATATTATATTATATATATATATATATATAGAGAGAGAGAGAGAGAGCCTCGTACGAATTACGGGGCGTCACTTAAAAAATCCTGCCTGCGCCATTAACGGGCTGGGGCCGACCATCTCAGGCCTCCACTAAAAGCCTACCGGCGCTATAGGCCACACATAAAAAATATATATACTATATCCTTGGGAAAATGGCAGTTTTTCATAATGTGGAGAAAAATTATATGTACGATAATTTCATCAGAAATACAATAATTTTAACCTCTGATGTACAATAATATGGCCAAAACAATCTGGCAACGCTGCTTGTAAGGTGCTTGCAGTGTTCTGCTGTCTACCATTATAAGTAGGGGCCGTAAGAGGATTTATGGGGGCCTGACCGGGATTTAAACCTTGTATGTGTACCCTGTCCGGGAAATTTAAACCTTGCATGTGTACCCTGTCCGGGATTTAAACCTGGCATGTGTACCCTGTCCAGGAGTTGAACATTGCATGTGTACCCTGTCCAGGATCTAAACCGTGCATGTGTACCTTTACCGGGAGTGTAAACCGTGTGTGTGTATGTGTGTCACAATGAGTGCACCGTCTGTTTACTTATTATAAATTTTGTTTACCTTAACTGTGTACTTGTGAATTATTTGGTTAAGTGTAATGTGTCATAATAACGTGAAGTGTGTTTGTGAATATTTTGCACAGGGATAACTGGTGTATTTAGTGTGTACTCAACAATACATAACAATGGCTGAGTCAAATGTGGAGAAATTTTTTTGGAAACAAGTGATTTATATTATTTGTATCAGTGTACAAAGGATGAATTATGTGAAATAGCAGATACCCATCAGATATCTCTTGAAGGGAAACGGAAGGAGGAGATGCAAAAGGAATTAGTGGAGAAGTTAGGTATGAGGGAAGCATACAGTGCAGGTAAAATGGAGAGTGATGATGTAGCAGAAAATGTCCCTGAAAATGTTAAAAACTTCTCTGAGAGAAATCTTTGCTTGGAAAAATTAAAAATTGAGTGCCAGATGCATATACAGAAAGAGAGTATTAGAGCAGAAAAGGAGATAAAACTAAAACAAATGGAAATAGGGAGTAAAGGTGTAGATGATGATCTACACAGAGTAGATGTGAAAGGGAATTTTCTGCCTGAGTTTGTAGAGGGTGAAGAGGAAGATTTCTTTGCTCAGTTTGAAAAGGTGGCAAAATTGAGAAAATGGCAGAAGGCAGAATGGGCAATGTTGGTGCAAATTAAGATGAAGAGTCAGGCAAGAGAAGCCTATGTGTGCTTAGATATTGGAGAGTCAACAGATTATGATGTATTGAAAGAGGCAGTGTTGAGAACAGCTGAGCTAGATCCTGAAGTGTATAGGAGAAAATTTAGGGATATCAGGAAGTTGTCAAACATGACATACTTGCAGATGGCGAGACATTGCTCTATTAAATTTGAAAAATGGTTGAAATCTAAGGGTATTTATACATTTGATCAATTGAAACAACTGATGTTGTTGGAACATTTCTATAATCAGTTGTATGGTAACATGAGGTATGAGATTAGCAAGGAGAATGTAGACAATGTGTTGGATGCAGGACGCAGCTTAGTGAGGCATATGCAATGCATAAAAGAGATTTTGTGAACAAGAGAGATATCCACGGGATAATAAAAATCAATTTTATGGTGGACAACAAAATGTGAAACAATTAAATGCAGGACAACAGCAGAGTAATAATGTAAAACAATCTTATAATAGTGCACCACACTTCTATGGCAATTCAAGGTGGTTTGGCTGAGGCAATCCAGGTCAGAATCCACACTGGCAGCAGCAAGGAGGATATAATAGGCATCCTAGTGTGGGGAAGACTCCCCCAATTAAGTGCTTGGGATGTGGTGAGTTTGGACCTGGAAAATACCAGTGTAAAAACAAACCAAAGTCTGCAGGTTTGGCAGTGTCTCGGAGTAAGCAGAGAGAATGTCTGGAAAACATTGGCTTGAAACAGAGGGAGAAACCTGCCAGGGACTTTGAACCGTTTATCACTGGAGGTAAAATTAAACTTGAGGGTGGTCCAGAGAAGAAAATTGTTGTGGTGAGAGATACAGGAGCCAACCTAAGTTTAGTCCTCAAGAAAACCCTAGAGTGGAGTGAGGAATCCTACTCAGGTGAGGAGGTTACAGTGAGAGGTTCGGCATCTGGAGTGTCCATTCCCTTGCACTATGGGTGGCTAAAAACTGGATTTGCAGTTGGTAAAGTGAAAGTGGGAGTTAGTGAGGAATTGCCCATAGAAGGAGTGGACATGCTTCTTGGAAATAATATAGCTGGTAAAAGGGTTGTGCCTGAGTTAGAAATGATTGAAAATCCTTGGAATGAAAAGGAATTGGAAGCTGATCCTGAATTAATTGTTGTTGGGAAGGATGGTAGTGAGGAAGTTGAGGAGAGTGAAATATTTCCTGTTTGTGTTGTAACTCGTGCAATGGCATTAAGAGAAAGGGATGATGATGCAGTGGAAGAGGGTCCAGTAGAGACCTCTCTCGACTCTGCAGGTTGTGAGGGTGATGAAGTTGGTGAAAATGTGAACTTGACACAATTGTTCCGTGATGTACAAAATGTAGAGGAAAATGAGGGTGTTGGTGATCTACAGAATGTAGATGATGGTTTTGAAGGGGTAAATGAAAACAAAACCGAGTACAAGGTCAGCAAAATTTTTCTGTAAACACTGATGAGTTGATTAAGGCACAAAGGGCTGATGAGAAATTGAAGGAGTTGTATTGTGAAGCGGAGAGAGGTGATATAGGATATTATGTACAAAGACGAATTTTGCTGAGAAATTGGAGAAGTGTAGATGCTCCATCAACTCATCATTGGATGGTAAAAAGGCAAATAGTAGTTCCTGAAGTGTATAAGAGGAAGGTGATGGAAATGGCACATGAGGGTAGTTTGTCAGGACACTTAGGGGTGAGGAAAACTCTAAAACGAATCTTGTGTCATTTTTACTGGCTAAATGTAAAGAGAGAAGTGGCAGAATTTTGTAGAAGTTGTGACACATGTCAAAGGGTTGGAAAACCAAATCAAGGTATATGTCCAGCTCCACTTCAACCCATTCCTGTGATAGATGAGCCTTTCAGGAAAATAGAGATGATTGTGTAGGTCCTTTGCCAAGGACTAGGAGAGAAAATGAGTACATGTTAACAATCATGTGTGTTTCAACAAGGTTCCCTGAAGCCATACCACTGAGGAGTATAAATGCTAAAAATATTGTAAGGGAGTTTGTGAAATTTTTTTCATGTTTTGGCTTACCAGAGGTGATACAATCAGATCAAGGGAGTAACTTTACAAGTAATATGTTCCAGAAAATATTGAAGGGATTACATGTTCAACAACAGTTTTCTAGTACATATCATCCTCAGTCACAGGGCTGTGTGGAAAGATTTCACCAGACTCTTAAAAATACCCTCAGGAAGTATTGTGAGGAGATGGGAATTGACTGGGATGAGGCTGTGCCATTGTCACTCTTTGCATTGAGAGACAGTGTACAAGAGTCAACAGGGTTCAGTCCTTTTGAATTAGTATATGGTCATGAGGTGAGAGGGCCCTTGAGAATGTTGAAAGAAAAATGGCTTGGTAGTGATGATCCACCAAACATTTTGAGATATGTGTCTGATTTTAAACATAGATCGTTGAGAGCTAGAGAGATTGCCATGGAAAATTTGAAGGGTGCTCAAAGTAAAATGAAGGGATATTATGATCATAAGGCCAGAGTCAGAAAATTCAATGTTGGTGATAAAGTGCTTGTATTATTTCCTGTGCAAGGTTATTCCATGAGAGCAAGGTACAGTGGGTCTTGGGAGATTGGGAGAAAACTGAGTGATGTAAACTACATAGTGAAAACTCCTGGAAGGAGGAAGAGTAATCAGTTGTGTCACATCAATATGTTGAAAGAGTATCATGAAAGAGGTGATGAAGAAAAAGTAAATAGTGTAGGTATAGTAAGTGCCACTGAAGAGGCTCTAGATGAAATATCTGAAAGAACCTTAGAAAAATGTGATGGAAAAATGTTGGAAAATTCTAGTGTATTGGAAAATCTGAACTTCAAATTACAGCACATAGAGTTAGAAAAAAGAGAGGAGTTGATGGGAGTGATCAACAGTTTTAAGAGTTTATTTCAGGATACCCCAAGGAGAACAAATGCAATTGTTCATGATGTTGAAGTAGAAAATGTTGAGCTTATCAAACAACATCCTTATAGAGTGAATCCAAGAAAAAGGGAAATAATGAGAAAGGAAATTGAGTATATGTTAGAGCATGACTTGATAGAACCAAGTAACAGCCCATGGAGTTCACCTTGTGTGTTGGTGCCAAAACCTGGTGAGGATTGTTTCAGATTTTATACTGACTACAGGAAAGTGAATAATGTAACCAAGAGTGACTCGTATCCCATTCCGAGAATTGATGATTGTATAGATCGTGTGGGAAATGCTAACTATGTATCCAAAATTGATTTGTTGAAAGGTTTTTGGCAAGTAGGACTAACAGAGAGGGCTAAAGCTATTTCAGCATTTGTAACTATGGATGGATTGTATCAGTACAAGGTAATGCCATTTGGAATGAAAAACAGTAGTAGTTGTTTTCAGAGATTGGTAAATGAGGTGCTAAGAGGAGTAAAAGGTTGTGTTGTGTACATAGATGATATAGTATTATGTTCTGAAACTTGGGAGCAGCATTTGTTACTCCTGAGAGAAGTGTTTAAGAGATTAGATGATGCTAACTTGACTATAAATCTCAAGAAGAGTGAGTTCTCTAAACCTTGTGTGGAGTATTTGGGATACACAGTTGGACAAGGAAAAGTGCAACCTGCAGATGCTAAGGTGAATGACATTGTGAAATTTCCTTCTCCAACTAACAGGAAGGAGTTGTTGAGATTTCTGGTTATGAGTGGATACTATAGGAGGTTTTGTAAAAATTTCTCTGTAGTAGCTTTACCTCTAACCAGATTACTGTCAAAGAACGTTAAATTTAATTGGAATTGCCATTGTGAAGAGGCATTTAAAAAGATAAAGGAAATGTTGATCAATATACCAATACTTAGGATACCTGATTATGACAAACCTTTTAAATTGTATGTGGATGCCAGTCATAATGGTATTGGTGGAGTATTGATGCAGGAACATGAAGGGATTGACCACCCAGTGTGTTATTATTCTAGGAAATTATTGTGTTATCAAGTAGGTTATAGTACTATTGATAAGGAGGCATTGGGTTTGATTATGTCTTTGAATAATTTTGATATGTATGTAAAGGGAACAGGGAAATCAGTTGAAGTGTATACTGATCATAATCCTCTTGTATTCTTGCATAAGATGAAAAACTCAAATCTGAGGTTGATGAGATGGTGTTTAATATTGCAAGACTACAAGTTGGACATCAAACATGTAAGAGGAAGAGATAATGTAATCGCAGATGCCTTGTCTCGAGTACCTGATGTACCTCAAAGTCCTGAGCCAGCTTAAGGCTAGCTCATGACTTTTTTTTTTTTTGGAAAGGTGGGGTGTTAGGGTTACCATGAATTCCTTAGTGTACCATGAAATATTCCCGTTTTCTTTTGTGACTAAATATTATTGTTAAATGTTTTAACATCAATGATTTAAGTTGTGTATATTGTACTTTTACTTCAGTTATTATTGTATTTATTATTTTGTATTCACTAACTGAGAGGAGAATGTATTAAGAGAATTTGTCATGATACGAGTCTGGGACGGGTCGAGTTAATGTAGTTCCTTGTATATTTCTTATAATGTGTAACATTTGTATTGTAAGTGTGTACATATATAGGGATATTGAAATTGTCATTCCCGCTGGGGTTGAGGGGATTGTAATCTACCCTTGAGGGAATAGAGGCGAGGTGCTAATGACGTAATGTATCAATGAGCGGCGGAGGTGACTAGCCAGGGGGAAGCCGAGGGAGAGGGGTGTGGTGGGGTTGTTGTGGTACCTTTTTGTGCATTTTTGGTTGCATATATGGTGATTTTGAGAGTGTGGGTGAAATAGGGGTGTTGTTTTGGGGTTATGGAGTATTGGGTGAATTATTGTGGGCTGGGAGTTGTGTTTTGTGTGTGTGTGTGTGTGTGTATGTGTGTGTGTGTGTGTGTGTACCACCATCGAAAGTAAAAGAAAAAAAAAATAAGTGTGTGTTAGTGTGTGTGTGTGTGTGTGTGTGTGTGTGTGTGTGTGTGCGCATGCCTGTGTGTGTGTGTGCGTGCGTGCGTGCCTGTGTGTGTGTGTGTGTGTGTGTGTGTACCACTATTGAAACTAAAAGAAAAAAGAAAAATGTGTGTGTGTGTGTGTGTGTGTTTGTGTGTGTGTGTGTGTGTGTGTGTGTGTGTGTGTGTGTGTGTTTGTATACCACCATTGAAACTAAAAGAAAAAAGAAAAATGTGTGTGTGTGTGTGTGTGTAATAATAATAATAATGATAATAATAATAATAATAATAATAATAATAATAATAATAATAATAATAATAATAATAATAATAATGACAATAATAATAATAAAAAAAAAAAATAATAATAATGATAATAACAATGATAATAATAATAAGTGACGGTTTATTTGAAAGCAGCTTACAATTGTTGGCTGAAAATCTACATGTTAACATACAAATTCTTCTTATTTTGTAACATTCACAAATCTTAATTAAGTCGACCATGTCGCATCTGACAATTCTGTGCGTGGCTGCTACATAGCGCCAACAAGCATAGTGGACTAGGCCCAGGGGTGATCAGGCCACCCGTACATACATTCCTATTTCTCCTACCCAGCAGCTGATCACAATTTCTGACTTACACCAGCTGGTACCTAATCACTGCTAGGTGGACAGGGGCAACACACTTGAATTGAAGAGAGTAGAAAAAAAAAAATGGTAGTCTTCTAAAAAAAAGAGGAAAGAAACACCAAGAAATGTTCTCATTCTCTCGAACATTATACAAAAAACGCACACAAAAATAAATAAAAACAAAAATAAATAAATGAGAAATAGGATAGTCTCCTATAAAAATAAGCAAAAAAAAAAAAAAAAAAAAAAAAAAAGAAACTTACCGAGGCGCCGCAAAACACCCATACACTTCAACATTATACACGGAACATCCAACAAAACATACAAAACATAGGATAGTCTCCCATAAAGAGAAGAGGAAAGATAGAAGAGCAAAGTTTAACAGGTAGAAGAATCCCAGGTTGTAGAGCAAGGGGTAGACAAAGGGAAAAGTATATGGATGGAATAATAGGAACAGCAGCAGATGGAAGTTAAGAGAGAGAGAGAGAGAGAGAGAGAGAGAGAGAGAGAGAATGTGGCAATCCATGGTCGCCAACGTCTGCAGGGGCACGGCACTGCGATAAGATAAGATCCCATAAAAAAGAAGAAAACGTAACGAAGCACTGCAAACCCCCCACATTCCCTCTTACATTATACACGCAACACCCAACACCCACGCAACACCAGGTAGAGACACAGATACCGATTATATAACACCACCTGACGCTGAAAATGGTGATAGCAGGCCGGAGGAGGCCAGAATGTGGGTGGAGAGAAATGTATGCTGATGATGGTGGTGGGGGTGGATAAGTGTCATGTGTGTGATATATTGAAGTGTACATTACTTTGCATAGATGGAATTCGATCGTTTATGAGTGGTAGTGGTGGTGGCGATAGTGAGAGGAAGAGGAGGAGGAGGAAAAAGACAAAAGAAGTAGAATGAAAGGAGAAAAGGGGGGTGTTGAACCAGAAGAAGAAGAAGAAGAAGAAAAATTACCACTATCATCACCGCTACCACCACCAGCGACAACAGAAACAACAGCAGCAGCAGCAGCAACAACAACAACAACAACAACAACAACAACAACAAAAACATAGAAAACTGCAGCAGCAAGAATGAGTCATGAGAAGAGAAAGAGGAAAAGAAAGAGCAAGAGGAGGAAAAATAAGGGAGAAAGGAAAAAGTAGGAGGAAAAGGAAATAAAAAACAAGAAAATACATAAAAATATAAAAATATAAATAAACACAAACAATAACAACAAAACAAGAGCAAAAAGAATAATTAGAACACAAATTTGATAAGAAGAAGAAGAAGAAGAACCAACCAACAAACACACCCACACAAACAGCTACTACATACCTCCTTTCCTTTCCCATATCTTTTCTTCTTCCTTCCCTTTCCCTCCTTTCCTCCTCCTTGGTGGATGAACAACAGCCTCCTCCCTTGACACTCTCAGCCCCTCCTCTCCCTCCTTCAGGTCCCGCGTCGCCGTCAGGAGAGTGAAAGAGTACCGAGAGAGGCAGCGGTCTAGTGCATCCAGACCTGGACTACCTCTGCGCCGCCGCCCCGTACCGCTCACTCAAGCCTCTGACTCTACCTCCTCATCTCCACGCCCTCGCCACCCACGCCCACGCCACCCTTGTGCCCCTCCTTGGCCGCAAATCCCCGTGGTTACAGCGATAATAAAGATAATGTGTAGATTTGTGTGTTGGTTTAGTCACCCCGTAAATTTGAATCATAGAAAACTGTATGATGTAAAAAATGTTGGTTTGTTCATAATTATTCTTCGTTTTATTAATGAGAAATAGAGATGTATTTTGATATGTTAGGTTAGTGAGAGAAAAATAAGTAACAGTTCGTAATATATAAGTACATTTAGGTAGTAAAGAGGGAAATTAAGACAAGTAATAAATTTTTGGGTTACTGCAAGAGAGAGAGATATGAAAGTTAAAGTACCTCATATCTTTCGTGGTATATTTGCAATCATCATTCATACATAATAATTCTCTTTTTAGTTGTACTCGGTCTGTACATTAATTCACACACAATGAAGGAAGTTAATTAATATTAGTCAATAAGTTATGTATCTGTGGTGATTTAGGATTTAGGATTAAATTTTTGTATTATGGTTACGATCTCAAGATCAAGATTAAGGGATAAAGGTAGTCAAGACGAGTTTCTCTCAGCCAGACAGCACAGAGACGTGATGGCAGGTGGTGTTAGTGCTGCTATTTTTTTCTGAGTTGTGCATTACCCTCTATGAGGTGAGTTTATAATATGTAATTGTGCAAATCTACTTTGTTAATATATTTTGTTGGACTATGATGTACTATTTGGATATACAGGTTATGTGGACTTTTTGGAGTGTTGTGATATAACGTGACTACCGGAACACCTTTTTATGTCAGCCTTTCTTTTCAAGTATACTTACTATTTGTGCCAGTGATATGTATTTTGAGATTTATAACATTGAGATATTTCCGTGGATAACTATACCTATGATATACAAGTGTGATTATTCTTTATTTTATGATGTAAGTATTCATGACAAAACCAGTGGTAATGGAAATAGGTAGTTTGGTAGAAAGCTTGCCATCCCATGGTGAAAAGATTTATTAATGTTACAATGTCAAACCTATCACCACTGTAATATTTGCAGGTTCTTGTGGGTGTACCTCTATTTCCAATACAAGAAGAAACAAACTGGGTGTGGCGTCTCCTTATCCCAACTTGTGGCCACTCGTTCGGCCATAACTGGTGACCCCGGAGTGACGCGAGGCAGGAGGGACGACCACGCCTGGACACCAGCAAACCCTCCTCTACCTCTGCAGCAACATCACACCTCGTAACTATGCCGCCAGTGACCACACCGCTCTGGATCACGGCCTGCCATCATTTACACAGGAAGAAGAATATCCTGCTCTACAGAAATAAGTAGGTTACACCATCACTAGTATGAGCAACGACGATGAGAAGAGTGCTGCCCACTTGAATGTGGTGGGGATTAAGATGCCAGCATTTATGGAGACAGCTGCAGCTGCTTGGTTTTCTATATTAGAAGCTAATTTCCATATAAAACATATCACCACTGAAGAAACAAAATTTTTCCATTTGATTGCTAACTTGCCACCAGATGTAATTACCAAGATCTCTGCCACTGTAATTGCTAATCATAGTTATAAAGAAACCAAAGAGGTTGTGATAAATATTCATGAGAGAACTAAACCTGAGCTGTTTTCTAAACTAATCACTAAAACTTCAATGACTGGAAGACCTTCTTATTATATGCAAGAACTTAACTCCATTGGTGCCAAAGTTGGTGTAGGTGAGGATCTTGTAAGACACCAGTTTATCCAGGCATTACCCCCTACCATATCCCCAGTTCTTGCTGCTCAAAAGGACTTGACTTTAACACAATTGGGTAACTTGGCTGATGAACTCACTCCTTTCTTTCATCAAGTTTGGCATGTCAAGTCTAATGTACAGTCACACTCTAAACAACCATCATTAAATTCCCAGACAAGGGATAACAGTGTCATTCCTATAGGACTACGTCCTTTTAATGATCAGCAGAGACCAAGTATATGCAGAGGTCACATATATTATGCAGATAAATCCCGAACATGTAAACCATGGTGCCGGTACCCAAATAAGACCAGTTGTACTATTCAGCCTAATTCTAGAGCCTACTCTCCTGCTCCATCCTCGGAAAACTAGTAGGGCGGGTCGAAGGCATCACCTCCGGCCCGCCATCCTTTGAAATTGCTGCCCGGATAGGTGGTACATGTTTATCATTCATTGTAGATACAGGTGCATCAGTGTCTATTCTTCCTCACAAGTACTGTGTAGGGTTGAATTTAAATCCTACTCCTGCCCACCTTTCATCTGCTACCGGTGAATCAATCACCTGTTACGGAGAAACGGTGGTAGACATATCTATACCTCAGCTACGCCGAGTGTACAAGTGGACAATGATTGTGGCTGATACAACACATGCTCTTCTTGGTTTGGATTTCTTGTCACATCACACTTTAATAATTGATTGTGGAAAGCAACAAGTAATTGACAGAACTACCAAATTTTTTGTGGATGTTAACAAGATTGAATATGATGTCTTTCCTGTCAATGTTATCTTTCCTGTAGGCCAGTCACCTGAGATTCAACATCTACTTGAAAGTTTACCTGCCTTAACCTTGCCACAGCAGATACCAGGAAACTCAAATAAGGCTAAGGTTTTCCATCGCATAGACACAGGAGATAGAGCACCAGTACATGCGAAGGCACGTCAGTTATCAGAAGAAAAGCTTGCCATTGCAAAACAAGAATTCAACAACTTGCTGGATATGGGAATAGTCCGTCGTTCTGAGTCACCTTGGGCATCACCACTACATTTAGTTCCTAAGCCTACACCTGGACAATGGAGACCTTGTGGCGATTACAGGGCGTTGAATGCCATCACTAAACCTGATAGGTACTGCATGCCACACATACATTCAGTGACTTCCAAACTTCATGGCATAAAATACTTTTCAAAAATAGACTTATTCAAGGCATTCCATCAAATACCAATGAATCCTAATGATATTGAGAAAACGGCTGTTGCCACTCCATTTGGAACTTTTGAATACTTGTATATGCCATTCGGTCTGAAAAATGCATCTGCTACTCTACAACGGCATATGGACAACCTTTTCATGAATGTGGCATGTGCTTTCATATACTTAGATGATATCTTGATTTTCTCCAAGTCACGAGAGCAACACTTAAGAGATGTAGCGACTGTTCTCAAGGTTCTCAATGATAACGGCCCCCGCATCTCTGTACACAAGTGCTCCTTTCTGCAAGAGAGCATAGACTTTCTGGGTTGTAATATAAGTGCAGAGGGTGTCAAGCCCACACAGAGAAAGCTGTATGAAATCAATGACTTCGGCGAACCAACAGACTCTAAAT
>JAHFWG010000211.1:90432-113424 GCA_020233015.1 Callinectes sapidus | reverse complement strand
CAATAACGAAACAATAATTACTAAGACACTGGTTCGTTCAGAGTGCGACACGAACACACACAATATAATAACAATATAATAACCAATACACACACACACACACACACACACACACACACACACACACACACACACACACACACACACACACAAATATACGATCCCCACATTACACCCCTCCCTGATCTACAAGATCACAGCAGTAACGTTGTGGAGGGCGCCGCATGCGAGTGCTGCGCCGAAGTGTGGGTTCAGCTGCTACCGTCCGCTGAGGCAGTGGTGCTTGACGGGGCTGGCCCTGCACCGGCTGCATCCTCACGTCGATGTACAGAGGAGGATCGTCCTTAGCCTCGTCCGAGTCAGAATGCGTCGACTCAGAGTCCTCTAGAGTGGCAAGGTCGCGGTGCCGCACGTCTCGCACATGCCTTGGCATCCCGTCCACTTCTACAACCTGCGGCGAGTTCACCCTGGTGCCGATACCAGGTTGCGATACCGAAGTGCATCGCTCGCCGCGCTTCCTTATCCATACAGCGTCTCCTAAAGAATCCTTCTGACTTCCGTCGTTACTGGGTATGCTGACTTCTGCTGGCTGCTCCGGGGAAGAGCACACACGGTCCCGTACCCTGTGGCGATACACAGCATTTGCAGGAGCTTCAGTCGCCGTGGCTCCGTCACGGGGCGTGATGTGGTAGAGATGGACTGCCTCGGGGATAGAACAGTGTTTTCTGGCTGCAATCACCTTCACTGTGCGGTGGTTGCGCTCCACAATCCCGTTCCCACTTGCGGCATACGCTGCCCTGAAGCGTAGAAATACGCCCCAGCGTCTGGCAAATGCTGAGAACTGGCGCCCACGGAACACAGTGTCGTTATCGAGAAGCACTTCCACAGGTGCTCCCCTTTCGAAGAAAACTTGTTCCAGCTCCTTTACGACGGTATCACTGTCTGCCCTGCGTAACTGCCGCCATACACAGAACCGAGAAGGCCCACAGTCGATGATAGACAAATAGTCTTGACCAACGTGATGCGTGATGTCAATGGCTAAGCGCCACCCCGTTTCTTCTACACCGAGGGATCCCTGACGCCATTTCACTGGTGCTGGATCGATGCAGCGGCACACATCACATTTCTTCACGACATCACGCACCTCAGCTCGGGTAACCACTCTATCCAGCTCACGCCGTGCGAAATACAGGGTGCGCCGAATACCTGGGTGACCGGCACTCACATGAAGGTCCGCTATGCTGGGCCTGACATCTGGTTCCCCTTCAGCTTCGGCCGCGGCAACTGTCGTCTTGTCGCTTCGCATCCACTCCACTGGGACGCGCGTTAATACATCTGCTCTATTTTCTGCGGAGCGAACAAGGGTTACAGACAAAGCCAAACTGAACTCTGTCACCAGTTGCCGGATAACCGCGACGCGGCGGCGAATCAACATTTCCCCGTGCGCTTTGGTGCGAAGGCGTGCACGGCCACTAAGTGCGTCATCTAACCAGCGGTGAACGGTAGCAGAGTCTGTACGCAGTTCTATGTGCGTCATACCCCATGCAATGGCCAGGTTGACCCCACGAACTGCCGCGTCAAGCTCCGCCATGTTGATATGTGTGGTGTCGTCTTGCCGTCGCAACCAGCATGCATCCTCAATAGCTACGCCTTGCGGAATCTCCACTACAATCCCAGAAGCAAGAGAGCTAGCGTCAGTCCATACAACCGCCCGGTCGCCGCGCACACACCACGCACCATGGCATGGATCCTCTGTAGCAAGCCGCGCCGCCACATACCGCATGTGATCCCTCAGAGAGTCATCCTTTACAGCATCGTTCCAGCCTTGCGTTACCTCATTTGCCCGTCGCTTCAGCCACGCTGCTGCTGGGCGGAGCCACCCGCCCAGTGGCATGTGAGCGACAAGCCGCCCGCCCCAAGCGAATATGGACCGGCGCGTCACTTGAGTTGGAGGGGGGGTGATAGTGTTGTCGCGTGTCCACCACAGCTGGCCGTCTCATGACTGCACGTGTAACCCCAGCAACCGGGCCCCGTCTTCAGCACGGCAGGGCTTCTTACACTCCAACCCGTAAGCAGCGAAGTGTGCAGAGACTTGTTCGGCACAAACGATGTCTTCGTTCACAAGTAAGTCGTCGACATATGGCAATACCGCTCTCTCTATTTCAGGGTCTTGCGCCAGGATGGTCTTGACAACTGCTTTCATGACTAACGGTGCCACGTTGAGGCCGAATCCAAGCCGTGTTAAACAGTATCGTTGGCCACGCACCATCACTATTTGAAACGGCCACAACTGCTGCTCAACACGTAACTGTAGATATGCCTTGCGAAGGTCTAAAACTGTGACATTTACTCCGTGTCGGCGCCACTTGCGTAGTTGGTCAGCACACACGTCGCTATCGGCGGTGAAGGCGGTTACGTGGTCGTTAAGCTCACGATAATCCAGCACGGGTCGCACTTTCCCACCGTTATTCTGGCGGACTGCCATGAGCGGAACAAGTCCCCGCTGAGCTCCGTGTTGTACTTCGTCATAGGGTACCAGCCAGCCATGTTGAATCCAGGATCCCAGTTCCGCGTCAAACTCCCGGCGCATGGAAGTGGGCACGTTGTACTGCGCCACGGTATTTTGTAAGCAGTCGGGCGCCTTTCCATCAGTCCACTTCCAAGTCACTGTCCATGTCCGTTGTGTCGCATTGAACTGAACACTGAAGTCCGGGGCGTCCACTACCAGTGGTGCAGTGCTCGTGGCCCCACACACCCGCTCATTTCCACAGAATTGGACGTCTGTGGGTGACTTCACCACTACACCGCCGAGTGCCGTAACTCCAGCGATACCAAGTACAGCATCCACACCTAGCGGCGGCTCGTTCATCACCAATGTGTGCACTTGAGCGCGTTGGCCAGTAGAGGTCTCCACAGTCATGTTGCCGACGCCCACACATTGGAAGTAGTCACCGCTGATGGTTTTGATGTTTGTTGTCTTCTGCTGCCACTGAGCACAAAACGGAGCATACACGATGTTATCTGTGCAGCCAGTGTCGAGCAGAACACGGCGCGGCCGACCATCACCTAGCAGCTTAATCACCGGAAGAGCGCCACCTACCAGTTGCTGGGAGAGGGTGCTGGCGCTGATGCATCCTCTCCAGCGTAGTTTTCCGGCTTCGGACACATGGCAGCAAAATGTCCTAGTTGCCCACAGTTCCACCATCGACGAGGCCGACGGGTCCCTCGTAGCTGCTGCTGTCGCCGCTCTGGGGTTCCGGCGGCGGCGGCGGCGGCGGCCACTCGTTCGTCGCTGAGGACAGCCCTTGCTCTGGCTAGCACTTGAGGTAAGTCGAGTTTCTCAGCTCTTGAGCCTGCGCGGATCGTGCGACGAACATCATCCGGCAGACCAGCGATGAACGCGCAGGCAAGGGCGCGATCAGAGATTCCACCAAACAAAGCAGACAGCCTCCGTAGGTCAGCCAGGTACACGTCAGGGGCCTCACTGGGACGCAGCCGGCGTGAAGTAAAAGCTTCGTAGGCTGCATGCTGGTCCAAGGCGAATGCCGCGTAAAGTGCGTCCCTTACGTCCTCATGCGAAGACCGGCTTGAAGGCGACAGCTGTGACCACACAGCGAACGCCCCGCCAGTCAGGCGTAATGGCAACACATCCTCGAGTACAGCTCCTCGGAGTCCACACAACATCTCCGCCCGTGTTACCCATTCCACTACGTCTGTCGTACCATCATACTCTGGGATCAGCCGGACGTCGAACGGTAGTGGGGAGGTGAAGGTAGTGGTTGTTGTTGATCCAGAGGTGGTGGTGGCGGTGGTGGTGGTGGTGGTGGTGGTAGTAGCGGGCTGTGTAGTCGTACTCATCTTGCCTAGATAGCTTGTGGCGTCCAATGAAAGGATTGACTGTCTTTCACATTTATTTCCCAAGTTCTCCACACCCAAGTAGCTACAGCCTTGTACGTCTTAACAGCGGGCGGGGTGGAGGAGCTCTGCCCCAACCCCACCAACTCCACCCGGCACAACAACTCGACTAAACTCGAAGCAATAACGAAACAATAATTACTAAGACACTGGTTCGTTCAGAGTGCGACACGAACACACACAATATAATAACAATATAATAACCAATACACACACACACACACACACACACACACAATCCCCACATTACACACATTTACATATTAATTATGTATCAGGAATTATTGTTGATGGGACTATTGTTCATAGTGTGATTTTTTACCTCATGATAAAAATGAATTCAGACACTGAATACACATTAAAAGAGTGGGACTATGAAATGCTTGCAGTCTCCCTTAATTCAAGACACCTATTTTACATGGTAAAACTGACTGATTTTGTAATATACCTACAGTATACAGGCTGTCTAAAAAGTAATTGTTGGATTTCATTACCCTTATGTGAAGCATATAATTGAAAATTGGTTATATTTTTAGAGAGAGAGAGAGAGAGAGAGTAGTAAGTACATACGTACCTCGGAATCGGAAACATCCTCCGATACTGTTTCTGTAGTCTGGTTGCTCGCGGTGCTTGACATATTTGACCCAGCTGGCCGTACAGAATCACCATCGCTCAGGAATGACTATGTCAAAGCACCATAACTTGGGTGTATGAATTTTATCTGACCCAACTCCTGATTTCTTCGATGTACACATTAGCCTTATTTCTCGCCGATGTTGGTTTCTGAGGGAATCCAATTTCTTTTTTACATCATTAACACACCTGCTTATTGTCTGTGCTATATCCATTATTGCTGCAGCACGTTTGAATCTACTTTTGTAATCAAAACACCTTACAATGCACAAACATTCATGTGATTTATATATATCAATCAAAGTTATAGTGTCTTCTCGTGACCAATATGCACTAGTATTCGGTGTGGACATGGTGTACTAATAATGTGGTAGTCAGTGGATCTGCCTGCACCTTACCTCGTGCGTTTAGCAGTGACGGAAGATCTCCATCCACTGCCCTCTATTGGCGACGGAAGCGGACAGTTTGATGGTTTGCCCGCTGAAACTGCTCGTACAAGGGCAAAGCCTTTGTGCTCTTCTCAACCATGTGGAGGTGGCTTTATAATTTCACTATCTGTGATGTGAATTATCTTTAAAAAATTGTATCTCATCGCCTTTTCAATAGTTACTCTCAATCTGACTGCTAAGACAGCAGCACACAGTTCTAGTCGAGGTATACCGAGTTACCTCATAGGAGCTATTCTTTTTTTTGAACAAAGGAGATGATAGCCCCCATCATGATAGATGATGACATGATAGCCCCCATCTTGCCTTTCCCATCTAACATAAGATACAGTTCCATATGCTTTCATACTACTATCACAAAAGATAATCAATTTTGGGTCTTTAATCACCTCTGTTGGCCTTACGCATCTTCTAGATGTGAATTTTTCAATTTCATACATTTCACTGAACAACTTCAATGTTTCTGAATATAAAGTTTCACTGAGAGGCTCATCCCCCTCTTTGAGTTTCCTTGGCTAACTTCCATAATGATAGATCGCATCATTAATTTCGTCTTTAGCGTGAATGGAGTCAACAGTCCCAGAGGATCATACAGTGCTGCAAATTGTGATAAGACACTTCTGGTCAGCAAGCGTGGAATACGACATTCAAAATCCTCATAGGTTATGTCTGACTCTGGAGCCATAGATTCTTATAAAGAAATGATTTTGCCTGAGACGATCAGCTGTTCATCTTAAGCTATCAAAATGGCGGATGCGCGTCCTAAATCCTACGAAAACGCCGTAAGTTGAGCAGTCCGCGCCTGAGACGCGCGTAAAAGTTAGAGCAGGGTGGGAGGTGGAATACGGACTTAGAACGATGCCTGAGACGCGCTCACGACAGTAAACAAACATGGCCGTGGCAGCAGCTGAACGTTTTCCCAGAGTTTTCCGTGACAGGAGAGACGTCTTGAACGACTTCAGTGGTGCCGAACTTATCAAAAGATACCGCCTGGACAGGGAAGGTATCATGTTTGTGACAGACGTGGTGCGAGATGCCATTTCAAGCCCCACGGCAAGAAATAAGGCGATTTCGCCCGAGCTGAAAGTCATTGCTACCCTTAGATATCTCGCCACTGGGAAAATGCAACAGTGCAATAGTGATGACTTGGGTCCCTCACAGCAAACAATTAGTGCCATAGTGAAAGAGACAGTGTATGCCCTCACAAATTTGGATGTACTGAGAAAGTTCATTGTGTTCCGTACCAGTGAAGCAGTGACTACCACCAGAGGGAATTCTTGGCACAATATGATATGCACGGCATCATCGGTGTTATTGGTGGGACACATGTGCGGCTGCTTCCCCCTAAAGAATTTGAGGTGGAATATGTAAACAGAAAAGGGCAGCATACCATCAATGTGCAAGTGGTATTTGACCAAATTTACAAGTTCTCGGACATAGTAGCTCGATGGCCCGGGTCTGTACATGATGCACGAATTTTGAGGGAAAGTGCTATATTTGCACTTTTTGAAGATGGGCGTGTTCCTGTTGGATCCCACCTTCTTGGGGGACAGTGGCTACCCAAGTCAGAGGTGGCTGCTTACCCCTTACCAGCACCCTCAGCCAGGACCACAAACAAACTACAACAGGTAAGTGTATTTTCCACTTAAATTTGTGTCTTTTCAATTTTAAAGTCTTGCATTATTATTTTTCTTGTGTATTTATTTATTGTGACACACTGGTGCTTCCCATCCAATTTCTCCTAATGCATTAACTTAACTAACTAAATCTAGGAGTTGTTCCCTTCAAATTCAATTAGCATATAAATGATTAATAACTGGAGTGTGATAAAGTTTGAAACATGTTACACACTGAAATTCCAAAGCATTTCCTTTATTATAGAGACCACAAGAGAACAAGATGTGTTGTGGAGCGGGGGATTGGGCAGTGGAAGAGGCGATTCCATGCACTTCATGGAGAAATTAGAGTAAAGTCCTCTGCATATGTGTGCAGGATTATTGAGGCCTCTGCCCTGCTCCACAATGTATGCAAGGACAGAAATATTGGCTTACCAGCTGAGGATGGGAGCATTGATCCTGTAGATCAAGACCCACCAGCTGCACCAGCAAGAGTCCCACCAGCTGACAGACGTGGTGTTCTGCGTTACAGGGACGAATATGTCAGCCTTTATTTCAAGTAAGACTCAATTTTTGGCATCTGCATCCAAATATGTATAGATTCTGATTAGTGTGTTACTCATTTTTCATTATCTTGTCATTATTTATAAGTTAGTGAGCATTATTTCCATTACTCAGTGCTATTTCATTTGTTTAAAAATGTTATGGGAAATATTAATGTTTTATTTTATTTTATTTTTTTTTTTCAGCAATGCACCTCATCATGGGGAGGAAAATTAAGCAAACATTCAATGATGTAAGTTGGGAAACTCATTATCCTTTAGCATATACCAATAACTTTACTTGAGACAAACACCATTACTGAGTACACTATACAAAGATTTCGCCCATAAGAGAGAGAGAGAGAGAGAGAGAGAGAGAGAGAGAGAGAGAGAGAGAGAGAGAGAGAGAGAGAGAGAAATGAAGTATGGGGGGGAAATTAAAATTTAGTTGTAACATATATGAATACATTTTTTTAATATATATTGTACATTAAGGCTCAATATTGAGCCTCTTCAGCATTGATGGCTTGTACCTCAAGCTTAGCTTTCCTCTGCTCTAGTTTTGCCTTGGCCTTTTCAGCATTGGCCTTGGCTATCTCAGCCTCAGCTTTGGCCTCGGCTGCACGCCGTCCTGCCTTGGCTTTGGCTATGTCAGCCTCTGCCTTGGCTTGAGCAACTGTTACTTTAAACTGCAGGAATTTCTCAGCAACCTCCTGTTCTTTTTGCAGATGTTTTTCATCCGTGATGAAGGAGGGGGGCAGAGAGGAGTTGGTGTCCTCGGCCATCTCACCAGCAGTCTCCTCCAGTGATAATGATGTGCCATCATCATTGACATTAGTCATCACCAATGGGGATGGTGCTCCTTCTGTAATGAAAATTTACGTTAAAATTGTCAAGTGAGGCAATATTGATATACAAAAATTATTTTTAAGGTGTTATACTATCATGAATTTAATAATTTCCCCCAAACATGTATTGGGACTTCTAATAGGGATAGATGTATACTTTCCTTTCTTTGAAAAAGGCTAAATCCTTATGAAAACACTGACTCATCAACTATTTCATGTCTATGATGTGTAATGAATTTCTTAATCATGATTTATGTACAATAATTATTTTAATTATATTTTCTAAGTGAATTTTGTTGTATATATAATACCTTCTGAATATTGCAAAAGACATCCTTAGAACATAGGTTTGAAACAAGGTAGATGGAAGTTAGGCATGATGTCACTGACTTTCAGGTGACAGATAACAACCATGAAAAATGAAATGTGATATGTTAGTAGATGTATCATGGATATAAATATTTAGACTAGCTATTTAGCCCAAAAAGCAAGATATGAATACGATGCACAGCATGGTACCTTTCCACAGTTGCAATTTCTTCCCTGTCGCTGCAACCCCCAAAGGAAACATTGTGCCGGCCCAAGATGTCCCATATCATATTGTCCAGCTCGGACAGTGGGGAAGGTGGTGGACCACCACCTGAAATCAAGAAAAACATTATAATATTGATATGTGGCAGCATCTCGATGTCATAGATGTATTATCACCTACTAATTATACCACTGTATATAATTAATTAATCTGACCTAATCACACCAAAGTTATTCTTACCAAACCAAAGTAATAATAATAATTTTTGTCATCAATATTAGTATGTAATTATTAATATTATTATCATAAACTAATCAAACTTATTCAAAGCAGTATAACCAAACAACCTAATCACACAAACGTTATAGTTATTCATACCAAACCAAAGAACTAATAATAATCATTTTATTGTCATCAATATCAGTATGTAATTATTACTATTATTATCATAAACTAATCAAACTTATTCAAAGTAGCATTACCAAACAACCTAATCACACAAAATTTATAGTTATTCTTACCAAACCAAAGAACTAATAATAATCATTTTATTGTCATCAATATCAGTATGTAATTATGTTAGCATTACCAAACAACCTAATCACACAAAATTTATAGTTATTCTTACCAAACCAAAGAACTAATAATAATCATTTTATTGTCATCAATATCAGTATGTAATTATTACTATTGTTATTACAAACTAATCAAACTTATTCAAAGTAGCATAACCAAACAAACAAATGATTTTCATGGTTATTATTAGTATGTAATTATTATTATAAACTAATCAAACTATCCTACCAATCCAGCTGCTGCGATATATGTGGGTGACTACCCTGTTATCATTACTAAGGTATATGTATAAAACTTTCTTACCTGTTGCAGCAGTAGCATTCTTAAATTTGGAGATGTTTCTCCTGCTAGTGGAAAGAATCAATTGCCACTTCTTTTGACAGTCTTTGACAGACCGCTGGCCAGTGGGATATTCCCCGGCCAAGCGATCTGCCATCCTCAGACAAGCATCCCTCTTGGCCTTGGCAGAGACGCCTGGCGATCCAAAATCATTCCGCAGGATGTCTTTTTCCACCCCGTAGGATTGGAAAAGGTGGTGGATCTCATCCTGCCCCCAATTCTCCTTCCTTTTCCTAGAGTCAGAAATCTTCGCATTTCCCGCCATCGTTGACGTGACCGCAAGGAAGACGGTGATTTTGTCGACAATACAATAAACATATATTTATATTGCATTTTTCTCATGAAAGTAAAAAATTCTTCACGAAAAAAATATAAATTGCAATTCTTATCAGAAATTATACATTTTTCGAGTTATTTATTTAGTAGAAACAATGTTTTATATACATGGACATTTGCTTTGTTTAGCGATATCTTGACATGTTTGATGGGAGCCTGAGACGAACACGTAATTCCGCGCCGTAACTAGGGCGCGGTTTTCCGAGTCTCAGACGCGGATTTCGGAAGAAGCCGTAACTCTTTATAAGTATGGCTCCTGATCTATCTTCTCTTGTCCTTTAGGAGAAATTAAGTTTAACTTTGAATGAAAAAAGATATCCTGTTTGGGTTTCCAACCTAAACCTAGAACCTTCTCTTGGTCAGTATTCAATACTTTTGCATTACTATCATCCCCTTCTCCAGATAAAACCCAGTATTTGATTTGAAAACCTCTTAGTTTTAAAACATAATCTATTTCCTTAATTATCTCCAATGCACATTCCATTGAATTAACACTACTTATGATGTCACATACTAGTCCCCTGCAATTATTGTAGAGGCTGAATGGAAATTATCTTTCAGTTCTGCAGTCTTACGAAGGGCCAACATTGCAATCGATCCTGAGGACTTATCTCTAAATTTGACAGTTTTCAGTTTATAATGTGTAGTTTCTTTGTCCACTTTAAAGTCTCCATAGAAATCTGTGAGTGGGCATATCGTCTTCAGAGAGTTTTACCGTATTGTACATTTTCCTAATATCACCTGTCAAGCCCTCAACTCACCGTCCCTTCCTTATACTATACGTCTTTATAAGTCGTATCAGAGGGATGAACTATTATAATTTTAATTACCAGGTTCTGGGCTTGTTAAAATTAACAAATGTAAGCTACACTTACTTTAAATTTATTTACAAAATATTTACAACGGATCTGATTGCCTGAAGGGACACTGAACTGGTTAATATACAAAGATAAAATGAAAGAGAAAACAAAACAAAACACAGGATTACCAGCAAACACCACAAAACACAAAAAAATATCAAGACACAAAAGAAAACAAAATAATAGTAATAAACTAGCTACCAAAAGTAAAACTTGTCTGTTACTTCAGGGATCAAGATAACTCAGAAAACTAGTTCACGATAAAACGAGTGAACACAAACTAAATCACACACACACACACACACACACACACACACACACACACACACACACACACACACACACACACACACACAACACAACCACATAAAACAGAAAAAAAAACACAACATAAAACACAGATAAAAACAGACACATAAAGCAAATGAGAGAGAGGAGAGACGTTGCCCAGACACGAAAATAAAAGAAAGGGAAAATATTCCAACCCTCTTACAAAGTTACGTAAAATAAAACACTACCCACTCAAACAGTGTAAAGAAAACCCACCTAGGATAAAGAATGCGGGAAGCAAAATTAGGGCGGAAATGATCCCACCCACAAACGTACTGTGAATCTAAACAAAAGGGAAGGAGAAAATATAGTGATAAACGAGGCAGCAAACCTCTTTCAAAATCACTCAAATAAAATGTAATATATCTGGGCGGCCCTCCTAACCTCACTCCAAAGAATCACCTTAAAACATACCTATATACATGTTGACCTACTCCTAAACCCTGGAAAAAAAACACAACAATACCTTAACATAGTAGAAGCGTGCCGAACGCGACCTTCACCCTCGTGACCTGGAGCCGTGAATGACCTGGTCCACACCGTGAATGACCTTACCTACGAATACGAATACGAAAAATAGAGGAAAGGTGGAGAGAGTGAAGTGGGGATAGAGGGAAGAATAGGGGGTGAAAAGAAGGGAACTTTAGTGGTAGAGTTATGTCACTGGGGCTTAACCCTGGTGTAAGATAGTGTGTTGTGTGGTGTGTAAATGTGTGGGCTACTGCTCGTTTTTTTGTGTAAAATTTTCGGACCGACACAGCAAGGGAGACAGCGACCAGAAAGCGGGAGCCAAGCAAACCGCCTCCGCACCGAGCATATTAAAAAGAAAAAAAAAACAAAAACGCAAGACCGCCACTACTCAACGTGCAAGTGTACCGCTCCTGCACGGACTCAGCAGCGAGCCCCGCTCTCTCCACCAGCGCATCACGATAACAGACAATGAAGGAATGAAGGAAGGAAAAATGGGGGAGGAAAGACAGTGGAAGAGGACAGTTTTTTTGTTGTATTTTATTATTCTAGAGAAAGAGGGACAAGTTTGAAGAAAATACTCCGTACAGCGGAGGGACCTACGGCTTTACGTGGTTTCGGAACCATTGTTAGTAGAAAGGCGGCGTGATGATGTGGAGTGGAGAGTTGTTACTAGAGGAATGGTGTGTGGGGATGATGGCGTTGGTCTCTTCTTTCCGCCCTGTCGTCTACTGTTGATGATGCTGGCTTCGTTGGTGGCAGCGCTGGATCCTGTAGCAGCAACCTGTTGGGAGGAAAGGAAGATCGCTCCGCGATGCAAATAGATGAGGGATGTGATGGAAGGTGATATGTGAGGGTGTTTTATTTGGGGGGCATGATTATGATGATTGCGAAAAGTGAGTAGAGTAGAGCAGAGCACACTTGACACTCGCCGCACCCAACTACCTCTGTGGGGTGTGTGAATGGGGGTCTCTGCATGGACGCTTCCAGAGTCCCAACCCGTCATCAGTATTGGCTTCTTGACAGACGTGGCGGGGGTACCTCTAGCAGGACGCCATACCGGCGCTCGCGGGCCCCATGGCCATGCCGACAGCTGGGAAGAGTGCGGATGTGTTCCTGTCTAACCCTAACCACACCCAACTACCTCTGTGGGGGGGATGAATGGGAATATCATCACGTGCTTCCAGAGCCCCACCCCATCATCAATACTGGCCGCTCCTTGACAGACATCGGGGTATGAATACATAGCCATAAGACAAAAAACGAACAAAAACCACTGAGTGTTGACACCCAGGCGCACTACCTCAGATGGGGGTATAATATGAGAATGTGGATGCTGTTTTGTTGCACCCTCGATCCAGGAACAGTCCGGTGCCCCCTTAGTACCTAGTCTGCAAGACAAAGATAATAGATAAACACAGAAATGAGTACAAACCATAAGACAAAAAATATGAAAAAAACCACTAGGCGTTGACACGGGTCTGTCCCCCGATTGGGTTAGCGATTGTGATGCCACTCAGACACCTTGAGTGGTATGGGTGTTAGAGGAGGGTAATAGAAAAAGGAGACGAAAAGTATGAAAAGATGGTGAGGGAGGGAGGAGTCCATTATCTGTAGACAGGGTCAGGGGGCTGGTTAGGGGGGTCAAGGAAGTTGGTGTGAGGTAGATGGCGGTAAGGCTGTGGAAGGTTGTATGTGGGTGCTTTTCTTGAAATAGGGTTAGTTGTTTGTGGGTTCTGTTATGGAGGATTATGTTAATAGGGGGGATATTGGGTCTCCTCATGGGTGGAAAGAGAGGTCCTGAAGTCAAACCTTTTCGTCCTAAGGACGAAACGAATAGCTCGGTTCTGGATTTTCTGGAGTTTCAGGAGGTTAGTAGGAGCAGAGAGAGACGGGGTAAAGGGACAGTAAGTAGAGAGAGAAAGGATGAAAGCTTTGTATAGGTGTAATTTTGTTTTTGTGTTGCTGTCGCGGAATCTCACCAGGTTACTCAGGGCCCGAGATGCTATGGGTGTTTTTTTATTAATGTGTATGTTGAATCTAAGGTGTTTGTCAATGGTGAGGCCAAGGAATTTGTTTGTTAGGCTTATAGGTATGAGGATAGGGTTTGGAAAATTTTCATAGAGATATTTGCCGGGGTGCGGCAGATTTTATGTTGAAATAGTTGAAATATGTCACCCTAGATTTTTCTGGGTATTAAACAATTCGCCACTGTAGCTCCCATAAGCATCTTTTTGTTAGTTCTCGTTGAATTTTATCCGTCAGATGATCTAACGTTCTGGCGCGGGTCAATTGCGTCACATCATTTGCGTACTGGTGAATCATTGTGAAATGGAAAAGGGAGGTTGGCTGTGTACATGTTATAAAGGGTTAGGGAAAGTACAGAGCCTGTGTTATAAAGGGTTAGGGAAAGTACAGAGCCTGTGTTATAAAGGGTTAGGGAAAGTACAGAGCCTTGTGGTACACCTGCCTGAGGGGCAAAGGGTGCCGAGAGGGTGCCCAGGTGGTGAATCCTGGCCTGTCTGTCGTCCAGGAAATTGCATATATATATATATATATATATATATATATATATATATATATATATATATATATATATATATATATATATATATATATATATATTTATATATATATATTTTTTTTTTTTTTTGCATAAGGGGTGGGAGGTTGAAGTTACTACAAATTTTGTATTCCAAGATAGATTTTACCTGACCCAAAATAGTGTTAAAACTTGGACAGAGTTTATTTTTGCATTTTTGATCATCAATTTTTAACATGTTATATTTCAATAGATTTCCAATGAAGCTACAGGCTCAGATTTTTTATATAGGTCATTGATTTTTTATTTCTGATTTAAGAAAAAAAAAGTTTAAAAAAGTAGTAATTAAAAAAAATATATATATATAAACCAAAAAAGATAAAAAAGAGCCTACTAAAACTGTTGCAAACATCTTGACCTCTAAAATACTTTTTGTTTCATGAAAATCGGTTCATATATAAAAGCTGTTTAAGTTGGATTTTTTTTTTTTTTTCGAGACGAAAAAAATAAAAATGTCCTACTTTTTAATAACTTCATTTCTTTTTAGCCTACACTTATGATTTTTGGTATGGAAGTACTTCTAGGCATACTCATTCATATGCAAGAAAATGAATGGGTTACAGTGATTCCTACCTAGTGAGCCTTTGCCGGTACTAATAGCACCTCACCAGTGGGGGTTCTCGGAAAAGGAGTTTCATCATGAAGGGGTGTTGTTTTACCAGTGCTGGGCTCCTTCCCTTCACTCAACTGCTAATCCAACCCATTGTAGTACTAGAACTCTCCTGCAGCATAGCTCTCATCAGCTTCATCTCTCTTGCGCTTCTTTGGTGTGGAGCGTTGAGCTTGTCTGTGCCTCGCTCTGTCTTTCAACTGGAGCCGATGAAGAATTCCAGAGTCGATGGACCCATCTTCTATGAACATTTCAGCTCCCTCATATCCAAAATTGTGTTGCAACACAGTAAGGGAAGCTGAAAAGTTGACTGTTTACTGTCCATAGAAGTGGACTTTAGAAAGCGAGTTCCACACCTTTGAATGGAAGGACTCATTTGGGTTTTGAGTCCTCCCCTTGAGGCACCGCTGCAGCAGGTTGTCATCTGTCAGGCTTTTATAAATCATAAGCACCTTCTTCTTGTCCTTCAGATCCAAATTGAACTTCACCTTCATGGTGGCATGAGAAGGTGGAGTTCAGTGCTCAGCGATGGCTTTGTTGTAAAAGCACCATGAGTTTGTTCTTGTCGGACAAGAATTGTGTCGAGGGCTATCATCGGTGCTGGTTGCATGATAGTAGCTCGACAAAGTCATTCCTCAGTGTATTCACAGTTTTGCTGACATTTCTTCTCACTGCCAAACCTTAATAATATGTCAGCTTCTCAATGACTTTATCTGTTAGCTTGTTTTTTCCACCCAAGCGATGTTTTATATAGGGTTTGCCCTTGCTTGTTGTAGTTGGCACAACCTCTTCTTGCCTCAGCTTTCTCAACCTGGACCCGAGTCTTTTGGATACATGATTTATACACTCTTGTAACTGTCACTCCCTCATAGGGTCCTCTTCCACCATTGAGGGGAGTTACCGCAGTAAAGGCCGAAGAGTCCCCGTCACCCACAAAGGTTACGTATCTCATTTTCAGTTTATCTACTGATCTTTGCCACAAAATCTTGGCTCCTTCAGCCTCCATCCCTCCACCTTTTCCATGATAGATGTGCGTACATTTAGGAGCATGGAGGGCTATCTTGTCTTCATACTGTGTAGGGGTCAGCAGCTTCAGCTTCAGTTTGTTTGCAAGCTGAGTGCAAACTAAGCAAAAGTTGGACAACACTTCAAAATCTAGGATGAAGCCTGTGTAGCCCTCTATGACGGCCACAATCCCAATATGGCTTTTGTGACCCTTTGTGAGCCACGTCCCATCAAAGGTCACTTCAGTATTTAGAATGCCGTTTTCATCCGGTGTGTGGCCTTCCTTTTCATAGCGCTTCCTGACATATTCTATCATTACCTCCTTCTTTTCCATACTTTTACCATATATCCTTTGTCCAACATTCTTCCTTATTCTGTAAAAAGTTTTAATGCCTACAGCTTTCATTTTCAAGTAGGTGAGCAAGCCAAAATAGGCAGAGTAGTCCATGCCATGCTCCAAGCAAAAATATGTTAGGGTTTCCTGAAGTGTAAGCATTTTTTGTTTCTTACCTTCTTCCTCTTCCTCCTGCTCCTCTTCATTCTTGTCCTCATCTTGAGTATATGAACACCCTGCCATACACTTGATGTAGAGTGATGTCCCGTGAGGAGTCTCGTCAAAAGAAAATTTTAACCTTGCCATACGAAGACAACAGAGGGGTGATGCTGCCTGAATTGTTGACTTAACTTGGCGTAGAGATATTACAACATTTGGATCATCACTTATCTGTAGGTCCTGGTCACCTATAGTATCACGTATAAGTGACATCCTCTGTTCTAGAGTGGTAGTTGAGGTTGCTGGTTGGGTAAGAATTTCGTCCGCGTCACTTGACTCACCTGAGGCCTGAGAAGCCCCTTTACCAGTCTTCTGGTTGGCTTGCAATTCGTTGTAAGCCTTCCGCAGCATCTGAATTCTCTTCTACTTCGGACCCATTATGGTAAATGGCACCAGCACCAAGAAAAACGATGTAAAATGTAATCTTCTTGGATGTAAATAAAGGCGTGTGCGTGAGGAAGCAGCGTTTGTTGTGATACAGAGGCTTGCTTGTGTATAGTCCGTTTTCTAAAAGTAGGGGAATCAGAGAAAACGTATGTAAAGAAAGGGTAAACAAAACTAAAATCATAAATGAGCTATTTTTCACGACGAAAATGCAATTTTTTCAAGATTTTCAAGATTTAAAGGGATTTGACGTTTCTGACAGCTGGGAAGCCCTTTAAAGATTAAAGTGCTGGACTTTTAAATGCGTCCGGACGCCCAAAATCCATACGGAAAATTAAAGTACGATGATATTAAACTTCGAAAATAAAAAAAATAAAAAAATTCTGATTATTATTTTTTTTTTCTTTTCAGGTAGCATGTGCCCTGATTCAGTCCATTGTGCCAGACAGTGTCGAAAGCTTTCTGAACATCTTTTGTCACTAGGGCTGTTTTTGTGTAAAATTTATTTGAATTTAGATAAGCCATTGTGCTGTTGAGGGCATCCTTGGTCGAAGCGCCACTGCGAAACCCGAAATGCTGCGGCGACAGTAACTTCGCTGTCGAGGTGTGCTCTCAACCGCTGGTTGATAGCTCTTTGAAATGTCTTGCGGAGAACTTCCAACAAGCTTATGGGGCGGTAGTTTTCTGCGAGGTGTTTTTTTTTTTTTATTTCTGGGTTTGGGAATGAGGGTTATATTGGATTTTTTTGAAAAGTTTTTGGAAATACCCAGAAGCAAGTGAAGCATTAAAAATCTTTGTCAGAGTAGATACGGTTTCAGGGAGTAAGTTCCTGACCATATGCCAAGTTATGCCTGAGGGGCCTGGGGCGCATCGTGGGGTGTGCCTGACCAACCTCATGACATCCTCCTCCTCAATGGGTGAAATAAGGTATTGTTGTGGGTACAGGCGTGTTAGTTGGATGTTGTTGTGTAGTGTTACGTCTTCATGGTTTTGCTGTACATGTTCTGTGATGTAGTTTATGTGTGCGACACTGGGCCCGTGTTGGGGAAGAGGGTAGGTCTGAAATGTGGGTGTCCAGTGCTGCCAGAAGACGTCAGTCACCTGTGCTGGGTCGGTGATGCGCACTCCGTCCACTGTAAGGTAGTCAAAGCTCTCACGCTAGCATCCCCTCAGTCTATGGATCATCCGTCAGAACTGAGTAGGATTGCGGCAGCAGGTTCCGTTTATATGGGAGACTAGACTTTTCCAGTGGGCGTCGTGATCATCTAGAAAACTGTTAATAATATGTCTGCGAAGAATGTGTAGGTCTCGAAAAACTGGTATGTGATTGTTTGTTAGGAAACGTGTTCTATAGCAGGTTAGTAGTCGTTGTGTACGTATAGAGGGTCTGAAGTCTATGTGTATTTTGTATTGTCGTTTTGGTGCGTGTCTGTCGGCTGCTCCGAGTATGTCGTCTTGTAGACACACGAGGGCACTGTCTATTTCTGTGTAGTGTTTGCCTTCGAGTTGTGTTGGTTGGTGCATGCTTGTTAATGTTCTTTAGAAATCGTCCCAGTTTGTAGAGTGGTAGTCAGGGATGGGTGGGGGCAGGGATTGATATTGGGGTTAGAGGATATTTTGAGGATGACAGAAAGGTGGTCTGACCCGCAGAGTGGGCCGTGGGAGATATGGTGGTGGAGGGGTAGGGTTTAGCGCTAAGATTGGAGAGGATAAGGTCGGTTCTTCCTGTTCCATTGTGCGTGAAACAGGTGGGAAAGTCTGGTCCAAGGAAGCGGAGACGTTTAATTTGTTTGAGTTGGAGGAGTTCCTGTTCGTGTCTGTTGTTACCGTTATGTCTGAAGGCTGTGTGTTCTGCGTTGAGGTCAGCAAAAATATAAATTGGCATGTTTGTGTGGTTAAAAAGGTTGTTAAGGCTTGTGAGGGGGAGCCCAATGTTAGGTCTACAGTATGTTGTGGCAACAAGAAAGGGTCCATGTTGGGTGTGAATCTTGGTTGCCAGAACTTGGTGTGAGGGCCAATATGTTCTATGTGTATGTCTCACAATGTTTTTGACCATGATAGGTATGCCATCATGGAGGGCTCTTGTTGTGTATCTGGTGTTGTATCCGTAGAATTTTATGTGTTTAGGAGGTAGACCTGTGTGGTTGAGAAGAACAATGTCTGGGTCGATAGAACGTATGGCTTCTGAAATAAGGTGTCTGTTATTCCAGAAGCCGCGGCAGTTCAGTTGTACGAATGTGATAATGTTTTTGTTGTTTTCATAGTAGTGTTGCGTGTGAATCTGTGTTGTGGAGTTTCGTGGTTTGGTAAGAGGTGTCGCTTAACTACTGTAGCGCCATGGAGTGTGGTCAAAGTGGTGGTGAGTTTTGTGGGAGAGGAGCAAGGGCTAAGGGACTGTGGTTCCCCGGAGGCCGTGTCCTCGCCGATGACCAGGTCACCGGTAGTTGCTTACTCATCGATGACCAGGTCACCGGTGGTTGCATCTTCACTACTGGCCACGCTCACAGGTGAGTTGTGGACAGGGGGAAGCGTGGAGGTTTGGGATGTGGGGGTGTTTGTGTGAGTTTGTTGCTGTTGTTCCTGTGTTTGTTGGAAGTGTTCCTGGTTTTGTTGTAAGAAGTTAGGAAGTGGAAATGAGATGTTAGGGCATTTATTTTGTGAGAAGATAATTAATCAATTCAGTCTGTTTGTTGAGGTCGAAGCAAGAAGGTTCAATAGAATATTTGACTATAAAGTCTGTTAAGAATTGTTTGTCAGAGGTAGTGGTAGTGTTTTGGGTTTGGGATGTAGGTGGGGCTGTGGGCGTACGGGTAGTGAAGGTGGCGGCTTTGGCGTAGGAAGTGTTTGTTTGTGTTGTATGTGTTGGTGAGTTGTGTTGGTGTTTCTTTTTTCGGGCATCAGAAAGATACCCCTGGGTGATCCCCATTGCAGTTCATGCATTTGAGGGTAGTGGAATGGCAGTTTTGAGAGCTCTGTCCTTTTCCCGCACATTTGTAGCAAGTGAGATCGGTCTCCTTGAATTGGTTTGTGCGGTGGGTATACTTGTAGCATCTGTAGCATTGTGTGACTGGCCGTATTCTTTATTGTTTGTGTTGTAGTGTGGGATAATCTGTGAAAAGAGTTTGATAACTTTTTGTGTGATAGTGACCTGCCTATTATCGCAACGGCAGGGGAAATTTCATCCATGCCACCCGGTACCTTCATACAGAAGTGGGCCACATTCCCAGGGAAAACATTAAGAAATACGGTAAGGGTCTACTAATTAAGGCCAGGGATTTGACTCAAGCAAAGATGCTGCTTCACTTACAGTGCTCAGATACTATATTTGAATCTGTACGGCCCCACCGAACCTTCAATTACTGCCGGGGAATAGTCTTCAATTATGACCTGGGTGAGTTCAGTGAAGACGACATCTATGCCATGTGCCCGCCCACAGTCCAAAAGGTATGGAAGGTGAGAGGAAAAGACAATATGATCGTTCTGACCTTCGTTGGTTCTTCCCACCCAGATTACGTTAACGTTGGCCCAATTCGGCTGCGAGTAAAGACTTTCATCGATAGGCCCCTTCAGTGTTTCGGTTGTTTCGAGTTCGGCCACAGTCGAAAACTGCACTACAGCTTCCCGATGCGGCCGTTGCTCATCCAAGGATTCCCATTCTACATCGGAATGCGACTCTACCCCATACTGTTTTCATTGCCGGGACGGCCACAAGTTAAGTTCCCGGGAGTGTCCCCGATATCGCTTAGAGCAAGATGTTCTCCAACATGCGAACTCCCACTCTATAAGCCTGGGTGCTGCCCGTCGAGAACTCTCATTCAAACAGGGAAAGGGTGGTGAGGCTTCTTCACATGCTACCAAATTAGTTTCTCGTAATTCATCCCAGCCACGACTCGTGATCCTGTGTTAAAGTCTCCTCTTCCTGTTGGGCACTCTCTATCTGATGTTCTCTCTTCTCAGATTCCTGTCAGTAACATTTTTTTTTTTATTTGGATTTGGTTGATGCCTGTGCTAGTGAAGTTTCTGATAGGCATCCTTCCGCTGGTGTTTTGTCTCCTCTTTCCCAAGAGGCTAGGAAGCCACGAAGTCCAAATCGCAGACCACCCACCCGGCCCACACACAAACTAAGTGTGCATCCAACAAAGGTCTCTGTCATTCCTAGTCCTCGTGTATAATCTGTTAATATAGTCTTGTCCGCTTCTGCAGGTGACTGTCAGCTCCTCTAAACATGTTACTGTACGTAAGGGTTTATATATATATATATATATATATCTATATATATATATATATATCTATATATTATATATATATATATATATATATATATATATATATCATTATTCCTCTATAATCAGAAATGTTCAATAGTTTTTTATGAACATGAAAAATATATGTAATGTACTCTACGATCAATATTAGAGTCTATATAGAAACTCAAGTTGATGCATGCCTGTTGGTGGGTGCGGTTTGCCTACACTCACTGCCTCAAGGCGTCACTCACGCCCTAGACGCCGCCCCGCCAACACACGCAGGAAGGTGACTGAGGTAAATTCATAATTTTCATAGCATAAACTAAATGTCATAGTGCCAAGTTAATTACATGTGTTGCTTGTAACCAGTGTAATATTTTACTCATTTTGTACTAGCATATAATGTTAATTTATAAGGAAATTGAGACCGAAAATTAGTTTACAGTTTTTACGGTCACTGCTTGTCATGAAATAAACGTCAGAGAAAGAACTGACTTTCCTCGACCCTACGATGATGGTTGTGATCAGTACAACAAACTATATAATATAGTGAGTCATTAGATACCTGCTGGGTGCGGCTACAAAACCTATACGTTCTACTTCTCAGTGTCTTGCTTTTCTGTTTGCAGCTGCAGATGTTGATTGTGAGGACACGCCATCAGTCGATGACGCGATACCCTGTCATCTCGATCGCCAAATGTCTCAAGATTCTATTCTTCCGGTTGGTCAGACACATGCTAATGCTCATTCCATTCCGTGTAATCGCTCTGGTTGTGATGTGGCACCCATCAAATGTGCCACTTTCAAATAGAAATTGCTTTCTCGTCCTAAAGCTGAAATCCCTTGGTCCTACTCTACTCGTGTTCCAATTGGTCCTTCATCTTGAATATCTGGTTCACCGAGTATCCGTCATGTTACCATCAACAGTCAAGTTGGTAAAACTAAAGGGAAGTCACTTCCTTTGGGAGGAACTCGCCCGAAATCCTAACTTGCCACATTCAAGTTCCTTTAGTGAAATTGTCGAGGTCTGTGCGCCTCTTGGGAGGAACTAAGATTATTAATTTCCCGGCTTTCTCCTGCATGTATTTGTCTGCAGGAGACAATGCTTGGAGATAGCATTCTTTCTAGTCCTCCCGGTTATCTTAGTATTTTTAGTAACCCTGTTCCCGGACAGGGCCACCACGGTGGAACAACTGTCTTTCTGATGTCCCTCTTACCCCGGTGCAACTTCAGTCCTCGCTGCAAGCAGTTGCTGTTAAGGTATTTTTAGGCAGGTTCTATACATTATGTAGCCTGTATCTTCCTCCCGGTGATCCTATTACCAGGCCTCGTCTTTCGCCTCCTTTCCTCATACTAGGGGATTTTAATGGTCGCCATCCTTTGTGGAATGATGGTGCCACCAATCCTCGTGGGGATTTCCTTGCCTCTTTTATGGAAGACGAAGGATTGGAGCTCTTACATTCAGGTGATGTGACTCACTTCCATAGCCAAACGGGTACTTTTACTTCTATTGATCTTTCACTTTGTTCTCCTAATTCTTTCCTTGATTTTAGTTGGCGGGTTCTCCCGGATCTACAGGTAGTATGGTAATCACTTTCCTAGTAGTAGGTAGTAGGTAATCACTTTCCTATTTAATCGAATCTGCGGATTTTGAGCCACTGTCACGCCTTCCTCATTGGCATTTGTATTGGCAGCGTTACACAGTGCTTACCTCGTCTATTCGACCATTAATTGATTTCACCACCGACGACGAGGCAGCAACTTACTTCGCTGACTTTTTACGATCTGCAGGCTTCCAATCTGTTCCCAGGACAACGAGGTAGTTCCCCAAACAACCCATCCCTTGGTGGAATGAAGTGTGTTCGAACGCTGTGAGGATGAAACGATCTGCCTGTAATAGACTTCGCCGCAATCGTGGTGACCCTCAGTATTTGGAGGATTTTCGACAAGCCCGTGCTCGAGGTCTCCGCATCCTCAAGGAAACTAAACGGAGCTCTTGGAGGTCTTATCTCTCCTCCATCACAGCTAAGACTCCTCTCGCCGAGATTTTTAACAAAGTCCACAAGATTTCCAGTAAGTTTTTTCCTCCTCCTCCTGTCTTATTGGATGCCGGTGAGAAGGTGGCAGAACCTGAGACAGTTTCCAATCTA
>JAHFWG010000211.1:0-82035 GCA_020233015.1 Callinectes sapidus | reverse complement strand
TGGCGTGACATTTGCGCATTTCCCGTGACTTGGAACTGTATTTTCCTGCATTGATCTGTTAAAAAGTAGTTGAAGAGGTAACACGAGTTCATCTTAACATTTTAATAGCCGAAATGATAATCTAGATTATCAGCACCTGTGCTTTTCTTGGGGCCGAGGTTCTGCAGGTGTTTGGCTATATTGTCTTCGTTTATTTCACCTATTATTATTAACTTGCCTTGCTAAAGTAATTTCGAGGTTACGTTTCGACTTTCTTATATCTCTCTCACAAGATCTTTTGATGGCAATTTAGCAACTGTAGTTGTTATCACATTTGGTTTGTTTATGTTTAGCGTATAGGCTCTTTTTCTTGGAGATTGTGTTTCAAGGACTTAGTCATCCATTGAAGTTTTTTTTTTGTGATATCGACCCGTTTTCTTCCTCGAAGAATCCATTTACTCTCCGTTTCTAGGAGAATGTTATTGAAGGCTGAGCACATCTGCTCCATGTCTGTATTTGCGAAAACTGTTTTCCCAATTAATTCTTTGTAATTCAAGTTTGAGTCTTATTATGTTACCTTTTTTATAGTTAAGGACTAAAAGCGGGTTTTCCTTTGTCTATTTCAATATTAATATTGAAGCGTATAACTTTGTGATCGCTGAGAAAGGTATAACTTTTTACTACAGTGAGTAGTAGTCTGGATCCCTCGTTATCGGTAGACTCCGCATATAATGGCCGTCTTGGTTTCAAGTATTGACTCGATTTCTTTATACAATAATTTGTCATTATCAGGGGTCGTTTTAGGAGGTTGGTAAATAGTGGCAATTATTACGTGTTTTTCGTTTATTATCAGTTTGGCATATACCGATTCGTAGGCTGGTTTACTTGATTTATTTCAATGGCACTTATGTTATTTCTAATACATATTAATATTCCACTACCTTTTGTTCATTCTACAATTAAGAAACGTATTATAGCCAGGAATGTTAGCCTCTGAGAGAAGGTGTTTATCGCAGGTGTTTAGCCATGTCTCTGTTATATTTATTATGTCAGGATTTTCCGACATTCCGTATGCTACGAATTCATCTCTTTCTAATTATGCTCCGTGCATTTGTATAGAATAGGTTGAGGCTTTTAGATGTTTTTACATGTTTATAGGCCAATACGATACGCGGATCACTTAGTGAAAATCATCATCCTGTGTTTTTTGTGCGTTCGCCACTGGCACCGCTGACGGTTCACCTGTCTCATCCTCCCTGTCTACTTCTGGTACTTTATTTTCTTTGGGAGCTGTGTGGTCATTGTCAGTTTCACTGGCAATTTCCTCTGCACTGCCTGCGCTATTTGTCATCCTCAACTGTGCTCCCTTGTCCTATCTTTGGGGGGCGAGGTATGTCAGCTATAGCTTCTATAACTCTACCTAACCTCGCCTTACCCACACAGTTAAGGTGTAATCCATCACGGGAATACAAGGTTCTGTCCAAACAGAAGTGATGCCAAAGATCGAAGTAGTGCATGTCTTCCTGCCTATAGAGCGCTGATAAATCCCAGTTGATAACCGACATCTTCCTAAACATGGCAAGTCCTGCATCATATCGGGGAATGATGCCACACACTGCTACCTTCCGTCTCCATTATATCCAGATACTTTTCTACGATGTCGGTTGCTGATTTCTCCTTAGAGTTTTCCACTAGGTGGTCAACTCTTTCCGTGATATCTTGCGACTAGGGTAACTATGTTTTCTGTTTGGTTTCCCTCTACAAAATTGGTAATCTTGGCCGATAACAAGACTATCCCCAACCAGAATTATATCCTGCTCGGGTTCGGTCTCTTCTTGCAAAACTGCAAACCTATTCTGTATTGTTACAGTGGCGCTCTCTACAATCTATGCATTGGCCGTTTTTCCGTTCTTAAACGCCTGAAAGCCATCGTCTGCTAATGTTGTATCGTCTGTCCTGCTCTCTTCTGGTTTTCCATTTGTGGCGATGGCTTTACCTGCCTGTACCAGTTTCCTGACCTCTTGTAGCTTGTCCTTAACACGAGCTACTTCAGTTTTCAGTTCCTTAATTTCGGCCAATGCAATTGTCTGGGAATTCCAAATAGACAAGAAAGTCGACTATCTTGCTCCAGAAACAACTCCATGACGAAGCCATTTCCACACCCGCAACACGGGTAGCGTGTAGCCTTAGGCACTGTGAAACGTCCGAAACAAACGGAAAACACGAATATAAGTACTGAAAAGGGAAGTGGATTTAAATACACTGGGAACTTAGTGATTTACGCAGGTAGCAAAAGGATTCTGTGGCCTGTTGAACTAAGGCTTAAGTCAGGTCAAGGGCAACCTAGCTCAGCGGTCAAGGGAGAGACTAATTCCCTTGGGAGTTCCCAGGTGGACAACGTGAAGCTCTAAATTCACCTTGGCAATTCGAAAATGCACACGTGGTTACTATCAGATACACCTAAAACGGGGCCACTAAAAAATAAATGAACGTGAGAACGAAAAACAAAAAGGAGGAGGAGTGCAAAGGAATGCAGAGTAAAACCAAGCAGCAGCAGCAGACCTTTTGGTCCTTTCAAGGCTGCTTGGTTACTACTGCTAACTATCTACAGGGAAGAGAGACGGGACAGCACAGAAGAAAGCTCCTCCCCCACCCACCGCTCCCTCCAGCTTTAGCTGGCATGGAAAATAGCTTGGAAAAGTACCATGCAGTATGGAAAAACTAGCATGGAATTTCAACAGGAAAGGATGAAAGGAAATTTTGCTATTCCCCTATGGCGAACTCTATATGTCCATCTGAAAAGGAAAGTAACATATATCTGAGAAGAAAAGAAACACAAACCATGACATACGTGTTAAGATTAATCAGACAAGAAGAGAGCTTGTTGAGTGTTTGCTTTTGAATATTTAACAATTTTTTTTGAATGATGGAATAAAGCTGCTGTATACAATTTCAGTGGGCAGCTTATTCCAGATGGTAACAACTCGGTTAAAGAAAAAGTACTTAGCCTCGTGAGATTTAAAGCGCTTACGTATAATTTTGCAACCATTATTTTTTGGTATTGAAATGTTAAAATAGTTATTAACGTTAAGATTACTATATCCTTTCAATTTTTGAAAATTTCGATTACGTCTCCTCTTATCCTACGGTTTGTTAAGCTAAATGGGTTTAATTCTTCCAGTCGTTCCTCATATATCTTATTTTTCCGGCTTGGAATCATTTAAATGACTCTGCGTTGTATATTTTTCCAGTTTTTCCATGTCTTTTTTGTAGTATGGCGACCAGAACTGTACACAATATTCGAGTTTAGGACACACCAATGAGTTATATAAGGCAAGTATGACTTCTTCAGATTTAAATTCGAAGGTTCTACCAATGAACCATACTAATTTATTTGCCGTTTTTACTGTTTATATGCAGTGTTGGCTCGGCTTAAGGTCCTTTAATACCACAATGCCAAGATCTACTTTTTTCTGTACTTGCCAGAGGCACATTTTTCATCGAGTATTTAGTTTGGACATTGTTGTTTCTGATATGAAAGACCTTGCACTATTCTACATTAAATTTCCTCTGACATTTTTCCGCCCAGCATGCTAATTTGTTGGTCACATTGTAATTCTTACCATTGTGACGCTGACTCTACTTTACTCATTATTTTGGTGTCGTCTGCGAATTTACTTAGTGCAGTTTATGCCTTCATCAATATCATTGATGTATATTATGAAGAGTACGGGACCTAAAATAGAGCCTTGAGGAACAACGCTATTTATTTTATGTCACTGTCACTCTTTTCCGTTGATAACATGTTGTTTTACGTCAGAGCCAATATCCCAGCAATTTCAGGGTATTTCTGGCTATGCCGTGATCTTTTACTTTTCTTATTAGCCTTTTATGTGGGACAGTGTCGAAAGCTTTCTGAAATCAAGGTAAATAATGTCCACTGCTTTAGTCTCGTTAAATACTTCATAAAAGAAGTCTATGAAATTTGTTAGGCAGGAGCGTCTGTTTCTGAATCTGTGTTTGTAGTCATTTATTATTTCATTCTCTTTTAGTAACGTGACAATCTTATTTCTAATTACCGTTTCCATCAGCTTGGATACTACCGAAGTAAGACTGATTAGCTTGTAATTTGCTGGGAGTAATTTATTTCCTTTTTTGAAAATGGGCGTGACATTTGCTAGCTTCCAATCATTGGGGATTTTCCCCGTTAGTAACGTTTAATCAAATAAAGTTGAGGGGTTTTACGAGCTCATTTTTTGTTCCTTAAGAAGCCTTGGTGATATTTTATCTCTCCCAGGTGTTTTGTTTACGTTCATGCTGTTCATGACTGAGAGGATTTTATTTTTTGTGATTGAAGTTAGGCAGTGTGACACCCTGTGTCTGAGGCGCGACGGTAGGCAGGTTACCGTGAAGATCCTCAGTCGTGAAGACTGCTGAAAAGTAATTGTTCAGGGTGTTTGCCATATCTACTTCGTTGTCTATTTGTTAACCATTTTCCGTTAATGACCAACTGTTGATGTTAGGACCCTTTCAGTTTTTACGTAACTAAAATTCTTTCGTGTTTGTTCTGCAGGAGTTTGCTATCTGAGCTTCAACAGATTTCTTGCTGCGCCTGATCAGCTTTTTCGTTTGTCTGCGCAATCTGTCATGTTCGTGATGATTTACTTTATATCTGTGGTACGCTTCTTTCTTTGCTAGAAGGCAGCATCTGATCTCGTTCCACCATTTCGGTTTGGTATTTTTTGTTTCTTCTGTTACGTAGCGGTACACACAACTTCGCTTTTTCATTTATCGTTGAAGGTAACGCTTCCCGTGCTTTGTTTATGTCTGGTGTTTCCAGCAATGTATTCCAGTTTATGGATGCAAGCCGCATGCGGAGGCTGTCATAGTTTGCACGCCGATAATGAGGCACATTTTCTTTACTTTCATTTACCTTAGTTTTAATAATTTCAATGGTAAAGGATAAACTATGATGGTCGCTACTGCTCAATTCGCTACTGCTAAATACTGGTCCAACTTTTAGGTCTTCGACTGTATTGTCATCATTAGTGAGGACAATATGAACAACATTGTTTCCTCTCGTCGGGTGCATGACGTGTTTGTGGAGTGATTTTTCTAGTAAACTAGTATAGAGCTGCCGACCTGTATGAACAGAGAATGGTTCGCCCCCACCTCGTGACTGAGAGGTTAAAGTCCCTCATTGTTAAGCAATTAGTTGCGCAGCAAATGTCCGCTACATGTTCATATACCTGTTCGTGTATAGCGGGTGACTGGGTTGGAGGGCGATAGAAGAGACCTAATATTATTTTTTGTGACTTTTTTTTATATGAATGAAAGTGAAATCAATATTTGCAATGGCTGGGGTTTGCATCAAACGTGAATTAAGATTACTTTTAACATATAACATTAAACCGGCACCTGTACGGTGAGATCTCTCGCTATTAAAAGAGTTGTAGCCGGGAAATGAGTACTCGGCCAGGTAGTCTCTGTGTGCTGAATTTATCCAAGTTTCAGTGCTACCAATGACGTCGTAGTTTTCTTCGTATATAAGAACCCGCAGCTCATCAAATTTACTTCGCAAAGTACGAGCATTAAAATAACAGGCTCTGATCTTATATGAATGTGTAGATGTACGTGTTGTATTTTCTACGAAGCTGGCGTTACCGTTACCGCTCGCCATTTTTTGTTTTGTTTTGAGAAGTCAAACTTTGTTATTTTATAGTCTCCCCATCCTCGCTGCACCCACCGAATTCAAGTGAAGCCTGTCTTTCTGAAAGAGACAGTGTTCATTATAAAAGTCATTCCACATATCATTAAATTTTACGTTTCTCTGTTGGCAGAGAGTCTTCTATTTGTTATTAGTACTGAAGGCGATGTTGTAGAAGCGAGCGTCAGCCTTAATCCTCGGAAGAATGCCTGAAATGATAATATTTCTGGATTTAGATTTGTAGTTCTGTATCATTTCCTTGTATTTCGCCATCAGTTCTTCTGAGCGGGTGTGCTGGATGTCGTTGGTACCTGCGTGGATGAGAGTGTATTACTAGAGGCGTCGTTTGTGATCTCGTCAATCGAGCCTGTAATGTCTTCCAGGGAAGCAGTATCTCCGTCTACGAGAGGGGAGGGACACGTCCACAAAACTCCTCTAACCGACCTCCCACAATCGAGTCGCCAGCGAGTCTTGTTTCTTCGTGGACATCCACCTGATCGCTGAGAATGGAAAAACGATTAAGGTGGTAAGGGGTAGATGGCTGCGTTGTGTGTTTCTCCTTGCCCCATTTCTAACAGGTGTGAATGCTGCATCCTGGGGGTGAGGGGGGGGTAAGATTGGGGGGTTGAGAGTGAAGTACCTGGGGCGCGTGGTATGGCAGCAGTGGGAGGTCCATGGCTGGTACCACTCCACACACTACCACACCACAGACAGACACAGACCTACCCCGCGCGTTCCTCCTCTGTACTCTGGACTCTTGCCTCCGTTACAAAGGAAGGATTTACGTTTAGTGTGTTTTTTGCCACTTGGTGGCCTTATTTTTTCACGCTCGGTTCCGGACTAAGTCCCAGACACCGAACTCTGAAATGTGTCTCTGATATAGAAGAAGAATTTCTTCGATTAAACTGTTTCTGCTACTTTGTGGACTTTGTTCTTTGAGCTGCTGCTCGTCTAGTGTGTTGGGGACCTAGTCCCAAACACTAAAGATCATCTATTGGATTTTTCCAATGTCCTCTCACTTTGTGGACTGTTTTTTTTTTTTACCAGATTGTTACCTGATTTATTGCCCATTTGGATAGTGCTTGACCGGTACGAAGCTGATCCCCGGAGGTTTGCCATTCAGTGCAATTACGTGAGGGGGTCCTTTAGTAAGGACGGTTATAGGAAGTCAAGCACTGGGTCAAAGGGAACTGACAGACAGGTATAGCAGACCCTCACGGGTCAGCAGTTTTGCAATTTTTATGCAATTCTGCTGTAGGCACTATGAAACATGAATAGAATTAAAATAGTGTAAGAACCCTGACAGAAGTAGGAAATTAAAGCTTTTGGAAATTCTGTCCAGCAATGAGGTTCATGTTACTGGGGCTTTTCCTGCTAAACATTACTTCATTGTCATTGCACTCAATGAAGATCATGGTAATAAAATCTTCTCCAGAGCAGTCAAAAGCATACTGAAAGAAGAGTATAACCCATTGATGCCTGCTGAATTGAAAGTGAAGAAAAGTGTTATTCTGACAAGAGTAGATGAAGTAATATATGAGAAAGATATGGATGAGATTGCAGAGGAGTTGATGGCTAAAAACATCTGGATAGAAGATGAGTTGGACTCAATATATACATTTCCAAATTCAAATACTATTAAACTTGCTTTCAAACAAGCTTCTCTAGCAAAAAAAAAAAAAAAAAAAATGCACAGAATCAGGACTGCGTGCTTTCAAATTAAGTGGACGTCCTAATGATATCAGAACAGAAACTTTCATTCCAATCACATGGTGTATGCGTTGCTATAACCTCGAGGATCACTACACCAGAGATTTTCCTAAAAGTTCAACCTATAAAGTATGCTCAGAGTGTAGTGAAGAAGGCCACGTATGGCACGAATGTAAAGAAAGTAGTAAAAGATGTCTGAACTGTAAAGAACACTCAACATTAGCAATGAAATGTCCTAAGAGGAAGATGATCATGAAAGTAAAAGGAAAGCAGGAGGGAGAAAGACAAAACATGACTTACTCAGATATGACTAGAGTTCAAATCAACATTTCATCTCAGGCAAAACCACCTCAATATACTGCTCCCCAATTAACTAGAGAGAGATTACTAAAAATCAACATCTGTATATCACATGCTCCACACAAAACTTAATAGATCCAGGAACTTATGGCAAAGAGCTGAACAAAATGTTAATAGCCAATAACCTCTCAACAGTGATCATTCCTGACTGTCCAACATCAAGTTATACACAGAACCACAGCCCCAGGCTCAGGCACAGGCTCAGCCCCAGGCTTAAACAGAAGTAATAAAACCTAAAACTTTGCCAAGAGCAAGAAATATGAGTTCAGAAAGGAAAAGAAAAGTTGACACTAGCGAGGCAAAGCACCCACAACAAGTAAGAGAGGAAGATGTAGTGGATTGTAAAGATTTGCCTTTGAAATTATATACAAAAAAAGAAATGGGATGGCCTGTAGAGAATTAGACAGTTAAATAATTGGTATCTGATCTACGAAGTAACAGGTATAACTTACCTTTGAAGAAGAAAGACTGGATGAGGATGACTTATATAAAATGACCCGAGCTTACATAATAATCATGAAAGGATGCTGGAACACAGTTAACAATGAAAAAATAAAATCCGGTTTACAGAAAGCAAGATCTCCTCCAGAAGAGAGAGATCCTAGGAAATACACCCACTATGACAAATAGTCTCACAAACCTTACAATAGTACAGCATAATATAATGAGTTGGAAATCCAAACAAAATTCCTTGATTGACAACTATTTAAATGTTCAACCAGACTTGATTTTAAGGAGCAGCCATGCTTTAAAATCTACAAAAGCTTTTTAAAAGTACACAACTTAACTACAGTGAGAACTACGCAGACGGATTAGCTATAGCAATTAAGTATAACATCCCCATAAAATTTATGATTACGATAGATGTGCTAGCCAAAGAAATTGAAACTAGTCTTGGGCCTATACTTATGTCCACAACCTACCTTCCACCAAGACGTCCTTACTTGCCATTCCTGGATATATATATATATATATATATATATATATATATATATATATATATATATATATATATATATATATATATATATATATATATATATATATATATATATATATATATATATATATATATATATATATATATATATATGTGTGTGTGTGTGTGTGTGTAGACCTTTAAACAATAATATTCCAACATATATCATTGGTGACTTTAATGGTAGACATTTACATTTCGGAAATAAAGACAATAATAGTTGGAAAAAGTTTAGTTAATCTAATAAATCAAGGGAAAATGATGCACTTGGGACTTTACTTCCCAACTTTCATGGGCATAAACTCTGCTACAATACCTGATTTTTTTTTTGTAACAAATATTATCTTAATTGCTATTGTGAATCTGGGGAAATTATAACTTCTGACCATATTCCAATAATTTTCAGATTATCTACAAAGCCATTCATTATGAATGCACCACAAGTATATAAAACTAATAAAGCAAACTAGAATTGATTTAAAGAAACACTGAATAAAAACATAACTCTAAAAAACTTAAACAACTGTAGCACAGAAAGACTCGAGCAAGCAACTAAAGAATGGATGGAAACAGTAAAGCAAGTAATTGATAAGGAAATTCCTAAACGCAATCATAAATTTATATAACAATTAAAATCTTCCCCTGAAATAAGGAACTTGGAAAAGCAATTTAAAGTACGAAAACAAAATGCTCTAACCAATGGATAGACAAATACCTTTCCGAGAGTATATTAGAATAAGGCATGAATTAAGAGAAAAATGCAGGGAGAATTACAACAAGAACTGGGAAGATAAGATTACGATCTAATGAACCATAGTATAAACAGCAAAAAGTTTTGGAATAATTTTAAAGTACTAAAAGGGAAAAATATAATACATACTAATTATATGAAACATCCTGAGCGGAAAAAATATATCCAAGATAAGAAGTGTGGCTTGATGGAAAGAACGTGGAGGAATATTTTTAGAATCTAAACTGAGGAAGGTGAAGACAAATTTGACAGAGATAATTCTGAACATACAAATGGTTATATAAATGTAAACAAAGACCGAATTTCTTCATTCCCTACATCCGACTTAAGTAGAATAAATAATGATAACCATGAAACAAGAGAAATTGAAAGAGAAGAAATTAAAAGCTTTATCAGAAGATTTAAGAATAAGGGACGAGGTTCCTCTAAAATAGATAAACTTGTACTAGAAAAAAATTCAGAAAAGGGTATTAATCAATTAAAACGTATATTTAATGCTTGTTATTCTGCGGAATATGTTCCAAAATCATTCAAGTCAGCCATAATAAAATTCATTCCTAAAAAGACAAGTCACCAGTACAACCTATAAACTACCGACCAATATCTATACTGGAGGTTCCTGGAAAACTATTTCAGAGAATAATACAAGGGAGATTAAATTGATTTTTAACTGAAAACAATGTAATACATGAGCGACAGCATGGATTTAGAGCATATAAGGGAATTCACACAGCCAATGCCACTACTTATGAAACCATAACAAACTCTTTAGCAAACAAACACCAAGTTTATATAATCCTAAGAGACGGGGCCAAAGCTTTTGATAAGGTGTGGCATAATGGATTGAAATATAAGCTATTAAGACTTCGAATGCCCACTATCTTAGAGAAAATCCTATGCAATTTTTTGAATGATAGAACAGCTAAAATTGTAATTGGCAAAGACAACAGTAATGATAAAAAGTTAGAAATTGGTGTACCTCAAGGGAGTGTACTCTCTCCTACATTATACTCTTTATTTACTAATTGTATTATTAGTTTACACACTAATAATTGTTTATATGTAATTGGTCAATATGTTAGATTTTTTTATTAATGATTGTAGAGCGCTTGTCGACGTTTATTTGATGACGTGTAAAGCCGGGTGTTGTGGTGGCGGGCGGCAGGGCTTGGAGCAGTCGCTGTGCCGTGCCTCCCGTCAGCTGGTAGACACCCGGGTGGTGTCATAGGTTTGGTGCTGCTTATACATTAAGGTATGTTTATAGTTATTACTTGTACAGTTTGTTAGGGAGGACAATATACCCATTGGAGATGTAAATACAGGGTCATCCATATGTGTGCTTGTTGCGTATATAACACGCATTATAACAATATAATTTCATATTTCATCTTTGTACAGTGTTTATACATGGGTATTTCAGTTCACTGTTCTATGGTGCTGCATGCCTCTCCATACGGCCATATGTGGAGGGTGTAGGCAATGCAGCATTGGTTACGGGTCATCTGCTGGGTACCGGAGAGGAGGCATTGTTGTGAGTGAATTTTATATATGTTTTCATTGACGCTTAAGGTGATGATAATTAGTCTTGTACTTGTGCTAGCACATTAATGATTAAGGCTAATGATAATTGTTTGTGCTGTTGTGGTATTGATGATTTAAGTTAATGGTATTTGTTTGTGCTTGTGCTTTCACAGTAATGATTGGGTTTAGGGTTATTATGTTTGTGTTCGTGTTAGAATGTTAATGACTGTCGTGATATTGTTGATGCAATTTGATAACATGTAAATGTTGTGATAACAGCATAGTTTGTTTATTACGGGGATTTATACTTCATTGTATGCATGTATTATTGTATTAACCGGCAGGTCGAAAGTAAAACCGTTTTACGGCAAGCCCACTTTAATTCTGGTACCTGAGCAACACTAATGACTTACCTCCAGCTGGTCTAGGTTATCTAGACTCTATATTTGCAAAAGACATCCCTCACAATACCCAGCAAATCGAAAGCCATGATGAAATTAAATGTTGAAAGGGAGATCGAAAAAATTAATAAATATGAAAGGTAATGGAAAATACAAACTAGAAGAGAAATTTAGAATTATTCCCATAGCCCCCCAAAAAACCATGAAAATGATGGTAAAAGGAAAAGAACACGATACACGCAGAGAAGGAAAAATTCTAGGATTAAAACTACAAAGCAATGGAATGACCAGTCACTGCGCAACTGTTAAAAACCAGGGAAATGCAATCCTTACCAACTTAAGAAGGTTCTGAAACTTATCAGCTAAAGTAAAAAGTACGTGAGTAAAAAGTCTCATAATACCCACTTTAGAGTACCCACCAATACCAATATGTTCTGTATCACTTACTCAAAAAAAAGAAATATGCAAACAGTAGACAATAAGGTACTGAAATTCATGAACTGCAATGAAAACAGAGAAACATAGGAAGAATTACATAGAAAATACAATATTACTCTACTAAATATCTCAATCGATCAAAGAGCAAAAAAGATCCGGGAAGCTGTTAAAGAAACAGAGCCTGAGCACTACAACAATTTAACGATCAACTACGAATGAGAGTAAAAGTGGTTTCCAAAATCAAGTAAAGCAATAAATCGACGTACACCCGAGGCAATAAGTACCAGACAGCAGTAATTTGTTTGTCTTTCCAGAGATTCCCTATCCTATCCTCTAACCAAATATATTGATATTGTATCAAATGTATTGATGTAAACTTATAGCAATTTATGAAATATTTAAGATGATTTGCCACATTACATTCTCCAAAGAAATGTAAATACAACAACTTCGGGTCCGCAGCTGAAGCAGTTTTAAAAATTATAGGGTTTAGATGTGTTTCAGCTGGGGAAGTCTGTACCATTAACGCTACGCACAATAGGGGAAAAAAAAAAAGTGCACACACACTCTCTCTCCTACACACTGAAACAGAACAAGCTTCCCCAACAGTCTTCTAGGGAAAGCTGCGGTCCTGCCAATGCATTTGCGTCACCCAAGTTGTAAGTATAGTATGAATGTGTGTATGAATGCAGGATAATGTATGTACTTGTTTAAAAGAAAAAAAAATAATATACAAAATAAAAGTAAAAATTAGCACTGTGGTCAAGCCCACAGACTGTTCCTCTTACTACTTTCTTTCACCAATTCCCTTCACACCCACTTTCTCTTTAGCTAGCTACCTCCTTTTCTTCACCCCCCGAAAAAAAAAAAAAAGGCTGGTTCCAACATTTTCTGCTACAAAGCCCTGCAATGTTTTAAATCGAGTTTTTAGTTCAGTGAATCTTTTGCTTCCTTCCACAATTTCTTCAAGGCGTGTCCGTGTGTCCTGCAAAGAGTCAAGATTATTTCTTGTTCTGCATAACAAGATTATTTTGAAGTTCTGCATACCTCTTGTTTCCTTCTTCCACCGCTATTTCAAGATGAGAGTAGAGGGAGGAGTAGTGGAAGGAGGAGGAGTAGTGGAAGGAGGAGGAGTAGTGGAAGGAGGAGGAGTAGTGGAAGGAGGAGGAGTAGTGGAAGGAGGAGGAGGAGGAGGAGGAGGAATAGTGGATGGAGTAGTGTGGGGAGGAGGAGGAGGAGGAGAAGTGGGAGGAGGAGTAGTGGATGGAGTAGTGTGGGGAGGAGGATAAGGAGGAGAAGTGGGAGGAGGAGGAGGAATAGTAGTAGTAGTGGGAGGAGTAGTAGTGGGAGGAGTAGTAGTGGGAGTAGTAGTAGTAGGAGGAGTAGTAGTGGGAGGAGAAGGAGAAGGAGGAATATATGGGAAAGACAAGTGGTAGGAGGCCTTGCGACCTATGTATGACGAGGCCACTCGTTCACTATACTACAGCTATAGCAAACTATATAGTAGGAGGCAAGGGTAGGACAGAAGAAGCTCCTCCCCACCCACCACTCCTTCCGGCGTTACCCGCCAAGAAATAAAACGAAAAAATACACCCCGATTGCTGAGAAAAGGACAATCGGAGAAATTTATACAGGAAAGATGGAAAAAATAGAGAACTATTGTAACTACCACTCTCACCACCACCACCACCCAACACTACTACTACTACTACTACTACTACTACTACTACCACTACCACCACTATTCTACCACCACTATTTCCACCGCCACTACCACCACTACTTTACCACTACCACCACCACTACTACCACTACCACCTCACCACCACCACTGCCTCTACTACTATCTAAAAAAAAAAAAAAAAAAAATTAGAAGACACTTTGTTTGTATTGTTTGTCTAATTTAATCTTGAAAGTGGCTACTGTTTTGACCAGGACGACAAACGCTTGTTCCAATATTCAACAACGTGAATGTTAAAGTTTTTTCGTAAATCAGTATTAAAACATTGTCCTTTAAGTTTCCAGCCGTTATTTCTAGCTAGTGACTGCGACCAGCTAAGTTCTCGGGCGACGATTGGCATCACGTCCCTGTACGCCCGTGATGTTTGCCAGTCGTCGCCCGATAACTTAACTGGTCCCGCCGTTCTGTTCAAGAGTAAACTGACTTTATCATACGTTTTTCCTTGATAATGCAGCTTGGCAATATTGGCGGAAGGTCTAAAACTATGCCTGCCTGAATAGGAGCTCAATCCAACACGTTGTTATTTAGTTAAATAAAAAAAACGATGTCTGACGCCCGCTGCAAGGCTTAGGGGATAAAGCTGAATTTCATTTCAATAATAGCCTAAAGATTTCTATATATTTTAAAAGTGTTGAATGAGACGACTTCTTTTCCATACCACCTTTGAGGTAAAAGTCTTAGGCGCTTTTTTTTTTTTATAGAGGTGTCCCCAGGAGGCATAATCCTCTTATTAAGTTGTCAGCAAGATATCTGTTCATTCAGTCATTCTCCTCGTCAGAAGTGTCTTCTGTGTTGATGACAAACGAGTCGATGACGTGATCAACTGACAGATAAGGTCTTGCGTCATCTTCCTGCAGCTTATCAGTGTGCTTTACTGCATTCAGCCAGTTAACTGGTTTTACTTCATCTAAAGATTGTTTTACAAGGGTCTTTAGATCTGCCAGCTTATAATTATTCTTTTCTGCTATGTTTTTCTTGACTTGTGCCCAAATAAGTTCTATTGGATTGTACTGGCAGTGGTAAGGTGGTAACCGCACCACCTTATGTCCAGCATCCTTGGCGATGGTGTCAATCAGGTATTTTTTTACCACAGTTGTGCTTCTTTGTTAGAAGGAAAGCTGACTTTTTAGCAAGTCATTTGTGGGCTGTTCTCCCTTCTTAATGAGCCAAGCTTTAATGTCAGCCTTCTTCCATGCCTGGGTCGGCATTTTCTCAAGCAGCACAGAGTGGTAGGCGGCGTTGTCCATTACTGTGACTGAGTGGGGAGAAATGTTAGGAAGCAACTGATTCCTGAACCATTCCTCAAATCTCACTGACGTCATCCGATTGTGGTAGTCTCCGTCGTTCTTTGCTTGGAAGACCAGCTCTGCATTCTTTATGAACCCATCCTTTGTTCCCGCGTGGAGGATGATGAGGCGGCTCCCTTTTCCCGTAGGAACTTTAATTACTGTGGCTCTGCCGGCAGTGCTATCAATCCCACACTTGGGTACGGTGTAATTTTGATTTACCCAAGTTTCATCAAGGTAGACAAAGTTGTTGTATGTTTTTCTTAGGCGCCGCATCTCTTGCAGCTTGCACATAATTTCTTTCCATTTAAAATTTTCGGCCGTCAACTTTTTATAATCGGAAACCAATTTCTAGTACTACTTTACGTAACGACTCTTAACATCCTTGAAAATCTATTTTTTCTCGTAATTCTTTTATCTTCCGTAAAGTTGAAATTTCTCTTCTGGTATAAAATTCCAAAATCGTTCTTCTAAGGACACATTTGTCAAAATCATCAAAGTTTGTAATAGTTGCAGAGCGGTGCTTCTTCGGTGAAGTAAACTCAGGTTTATGGGGCAGTGGTATTGTGTTGATAAATCTTACTACTGCTTGAACAAATCCTTTCTACCGTGGCCTCCCCCCTAGTGGGAACCGCCTTGCCGTGGTGGGGGGCTTGCGTGCCCCTATGACCTGGCGAGCTAGACTAGAGGGGGTTTCGACCCCTGCTCTGCCCCAGTTTGGGGGGAGAGGGCTTCCCATGCTAGGAAGGTCGCCAGTGAGGGGCCAGACTAAATGGTTCCCGCCCGTGAGTAGGCTGCCAGTACGGGTCATCGGTGTCGCCCACCAGAGGGACCCCCTCTATGGGTCGTCCTGTGTTGGATGGTTGGGTGTCTGGGCCGGAGGACGTGAGGGAAGGGGGTCTTAGCACCGTCGTGGGCAAACTTTCGAGCCATAGGGGCTGCTTTTTAAAACGAGCAGTCCCGTGGGGGACGAGGTACCCCGCCCGCGGCGGCCAGCGCTCGGTCCCCTCGTCCATCCGGTAGGCGATAGCCCTTGGTCCCTGGGGCCATTATCTTTTCACAAAATGTTTATGGGTAAACTTAATCCTACTTCCCCTCGAGCGGTGGTTCACCAGGCCCCCGAGGGTGACCAATCTGGTGGTGGATGTGATTCTGAGGTCTTGGTATCCGGGAGGGGGAACGTGCTCTTGCTGCACGATCTTCCGGACGGATTCACGTACCGTTCCTTACACGACCTATTCAAACCGTTTGGGACTGTTGTCCGAATTAGATTGGTTTACGACAAAGACTGCTCCTCCAATAGATGCTACGTGCATTTCGCCACGTCCGAGGAGGCCAAGTCGGCTAGTGAGGCAGTGCTATCCCTGGAACTTGGTGTTCCAAGTCCCAGGGTAGAGCTCCTCTCCTCTAGAAATGTCACGGAAAGCGACCACGACTACGTCCCGAACATCTTTGAACACTCACTTTCTAAGTCCTCTACACGGACCAGAGAAGGCCCCTGTCCTCGATGGTTCGTAGGAAATTACCGGGATGGTAAAGGAAACTTTATCCTTGCCTCCCGGTACCTTAATAAGGAAATCGGCCAGATACCTGCTGAGAACCTGAAAAAATTTGGCAAGGGTGTACTAATTCGGGCTAAAGACCTAACACAAGCTAAGATGCTGCTCCACTTCAAGTGCCCTGAGGATAGCATCTTCGAAGCAATAAAGCCACATCGCACATTCAATTTCAGCAAGGGTACAATATATAATTACGACCTTTATGAGTTTTCTGAGGAGGACATACTATCCATGTGCCCTAAAGAGGTTCAAAAGGTGACAAAAATGAAGGGGAAGGGCAATATGATGGTCCTAACCTTCTATGGCTCTTCCTCTCCAGACTATGTTTCAATTGGTCCTCTTGACCATCTTAGAGTTAAATCATTTGTGGACCGCCCGTTTCAGTGTTTTCGCTGCTTCGAGTTTGGTCACGGTAAGAAGACGTGCACCAAACCCCCTAGATGTGGTAAATGTTCGGCATTAAACTCTCATAATACCGAGGAATGTGATGCTGACCCTTACTGCTTCCACTGCCGGGCCAACCACTTTTTGCGCTCTCGTGAGTGCCCTCGATATTGCCTCGAGCAAGACATCTTACAGTTCGCCAATAGGAATTTCATAAGTTTAGGCAGTGCTCGAAGGGAACTCGCCTTCCGGCAAGGAAAGGACGGAGGGGCTAAGTCCTATGCTACTACATTGGGCTCCCGCCCTTCGTCCCATTCCGCACCCTGTAACAACACTGCCACACGTCTTCCGGCGAATAACATCTCACGGTCCCCTGTCCCTTCTACTAGTGGTGTGCCTGTAGTTAACTGGTTCTCCGTGCTCACGGACAACGAAGGTACAGGCTCACCTGCACAACATTCCTCTGTCATGTCGCCGACTGATCGTGCCCCAGCGATTCGTCTGAGTCCAAGCCGGAACAATAAGAACCCTAAGAGGCATCACGGCTCGACAGATTCCGTTGAATCGTCAGACGTGCCCCCTCAAAAGGTGTGTGTTGCTTCACCAAATAGAGTGCACGCACCTGAAACCAGTTTGTCTTCTTCTGTAGATGGTTCTGTTCATTCTGTGCACTCCCCTAACAAATTCCATGATGTGCCCAGTGCTGGTGAATCGACTGACATAGATGCTGTTCGAGATATATCGCTGGTGGATGAGGCTGGTTCAACCCCTAAGTTGGTGGCAGGCAAGACTGCTGCGGTCCCCCGCCTCAACTCACCCTCTCGTGAATCTGTCTCTCCTGTGAGGAAAGCTGCGGGCCCCCAACTCAACTCGCTCACTCATGCTCCACTCTCCTCTTCTGTGAGAAGTGCTGAGGTCCCTAGACCCTCCTTCTCTCAGAAAACAGTCTCTACGTTTGTGAAGAGAGCTGTGAGCCACCGTCACGGTTCCCTCTCTCAAAAGACAGTCCCTACTTCGGTGAGAAAAGCTGAGGCCCCCCGGCCCGGCACCAGCTCCCAAAAATCACCCAAAGTTTTAACAATATTTAAAAATCCCCGTCTCATAACACTCCAGAGTCGGGTTGGTACAGGGACGACCTCTTCTGGGGGTCGCCCTAAGACAAACTTAAAATAATTCCATTCAACATCCTACAATGGAACTGTAGAGGTCTTCGTGCCTCCTGGGAGGAACTCCGAGTATTGATCTCAAGGTTCACACCTGTTTGTGTGTGCCTACAGGAGACATTGCTCGGAGTTTCTACTCCTTCTAGTCCACCTGGATATCGTGCCCTTTACAGTACACCTATTGATGGGCAAGGCCACCACGGTGGTGCTGCCCTTCTCATCCGGTCGGATGCCCCTTTTTTACCCGTGCAGCTTCACTCGCCGCTACAGGCGGTAGCTGCCAAAGTCTTTTTAGACAGGTTTTATACTGTATGCAGTATATACCTTCCTCCCGGTGCTCCTGTTCATAGGTTAGATCTTGACATCCTTGTTCATGCATGATCTTTCCTCACCTTTCCTCCTCCTACTTGGGGATTTTAATGGTCGCCATCCGTTGTGGGATGATGGCGCCACCAACACTCGTGGTGATCTAGTGGCTTCTTTTATTGAAGATGAGGGATTGGAAGTTTTAAACTCTGGTGACGTGACGCATTTTCATAGTCCAACTGGTACTTTTACTTCTATTGATATTTCCCTGTGTACTCCCAATTTTTTTCTTGATTTTAGTTGGCGGGTCTTACCTGATTTATATGGTAGTGACCACTTCCCTATTTTATTGGAAAATACGGCCTCAACGCCGCAATCCCGTTCTCCCCGGTGGTGTCTAAACAAGGCAGACTGGCATCTGTTCAGTGAGCTGAGCTCCTCCATACGTCCGTTATCTGACTTTCATACCTGTGATGCTGCTGCTATATATTTCACGGATGCCCTACACTCTGCGGCTCTCCAGTCCATCCCCAGGACATCGGGCCGGTTTCCAAAGCGTCCGGTGCCTTGGTGGAATGTTGACTGCACTAACGCAGTGCGAGAGAAACGTGCAGCTTTCTCTCGCCTCCGTCGACACCGTGGGGACCGGCATTGCTTGGATGCTTTTCGCCGAGCACGTGCTCGCGCCCGGCGTGTTTTAAAGGAGGCACAAAGGACATCTTGGAAATCTTATGTGTCTTCAATTACTGTTCGCACCCCTCTTACTGAAGTTTTTAACAAAGTCCGTAAAATTGCTGGGAAGTTTTCTCCACCTTCCCCTCCGGTCCTATCGCATGCTGGGCAGACGGTAGCAGATCCTGAGTCTGTTGCCGATCTGTTCGCTGGACACTTTGCCACTGGCAGTGTATCAAGGAAAGATCCTGCTGCGCCGGGAGCACGATTCCGCCAAACTGTTGAAGCTCAAGGTATAAATTTTGTTTCCCCTGGAGGGGAAAACTATAATGTCCCATTTTCTGCCTCCGAGCTAAAGATGGCTTTATCCCAGTGTCAGGACTCTTCGCCGGGGCCTGATGACATCCCTTACGCCTTTCTGCGCCACATGTCTGAGAGTGCTTTTACCTTTTTATTAAACCTTTTTAATTTTATTTGGCGTACCGGTGATTTCCCGTCTTCATGGGCTGTGGCTGTGGTTCTCCCAATTCCAAAACCTGGGAAAGACCATCTCCAAGCCACTAACTATCGCCCTATCTCCTTAACATCTTGTATATGTAAAGTGCTGGAGAAGATGGTTAACGTCAGGCTTATGTGGTATCTGGAGAACGGTAACTACTTATCCCCGGTACAATATGGTTTTAGAAAGATGAGGTCTACAACTGATGCTCTTTTATCCTTGGAGTCCTCTGTTTGTGAGGCGTTTGCCAATGATCACCACCAAGTAACTGTGTTTTTTTATTTAGAGAAGGCTTACGACACGACTTGGTGCCATGGTATTTTACGGAGTCTGTCTGAGTTTGGCCTACGTGGACGCCTCCCAATTTTTATTCAGCAGTTTTTATCCAGACGTCTTTTACGGGTACGGGTGGGGAATGTCCTATTCGAGGCCTATCCACTTGATGATGGTGTACCACAGGGAAGTATCCTTAGTGTTATGCTATTTGCTGTGGCCATAAATGATGTTATTGGTGTCCTACCCGCTGGAGTTCACAGCTCCCTGTATGTGGACGACTTGTGTATTTCCTTTTCTGCAGCAAGGATGCCTCTGATCGAACGGAAACTGCAATTAGCAATTAATAGAGTATCCGGTTGGGCTGATAGGAGAGGTTTCCGCTTTTCTGCATCTAAGACAGTCGCTATGCATTTTTGTCGAAAGCGTGGCGTCTATCCAGACCCTGACTTATACCTTGGCAATAGGCGACTATCGTGTGTGGAAACAACTCGCTACCTTGGCCTTGTGTTTGACAGTCGCCTAACGTGGGTCCCTCATTTTCGTTACATTAAGGCGTCTTGTCAAAAAGCCTTGTCCCTTCTTCGGGTTTTAAGTCATACCTCTTGGGGTGCCGACAGAGACACCTTACTCCTCCTGCACCGTACACTTATCCTTCCTAAGTTGGAGTATGGTTGTGAGATTTATTCCTCGGCAACAGAAGCTTGCCTACGTATGCTGGACTCTGTACATCATGCTGGAGTCCGCTTGGCTACTGGCGCATTTCGGACTTCCCCGATTCCTAATCTCCTAGTGGATGCTGGATTCTGGCCACTCGCCCTACGTCGCCAGTCCTCGTGTCTCCGGTGTTGGTTTCGGGTTCACCGCCTTCCCGAGTCCATTCCATGTTTATCAATATCTAGGGATTCACGTTCACATGTGTACATGAATCGTCCTAGTTTCCCTAAACCATTCGGCTTTCGGACCGCCTCTGTCATGTCAGATTTGTCCATTGCTTCCACTCCTGTCTGCCCTTATAGACTACCTCGGGTCGGTTACTGGCAGTTCCCTGAGGTAGCGGTGTGTCCGCCTGTTATAGATAACAAGAAAGATTTGCCACCACTTGTGTGCCAGGCTTTGTTTTTAGAACATTATTCTACCCACTCCGATTCCACCCCGGTTTTTACGGATGGTTCTAAATCTGATGCTGGTGTTGGGTATGGTGTTATATTCCCCTCCTTCAGTCGGGGAGGTAGTCTTCCCTCAGTAGCTTCTGTTTTTACGGCGGAGTTGTCCGCTATTGTTCTTGCACTCCAGATTATTTTTACCTTACCTGTCTCATCTTTTACAATTTTTAGCGATTCCCGCAGTGCTCTTTCTGCGTTGGACTCTTTTAATACTTCTTTTCACCCCTTGGTTTTATCTGCACTTGAGTGGTTGTATCTGCTCCGCAACAAGGGGTACCGTGTTGGGTTCTGTTGGGTCCCTGGACACGTTGGTGTCGCGGGGAACGAGCGGGCTGACAGACTTGCTGGAGAAGCAGCGAGTCGAGCTCCTTCCCCTGGTCCTGTTCCTTTTCGGGACGTCTTCCCTTCGATCCGTATCGCAGTTACTGCCTGTTGGCAACAGAGGTGGGAGACTACAGCTACTACAGCAAAAATGGGGGAGATAACTAGAACTGTAACTCAGGAATGGGATTACTCCCATATCCGCAACCGCCGTTTGCAGACACTAGTAACCCGGTTACGTATAGGCCACACGCGCCTCACCCATGGCTACCTCTTATCCAGGGACCTGCAACCTTACTGTGATGATTGTCTAGTGCCTTTGACTGTGCGTCACATTTTGGTTGAGTGCCCAAGTTTGATGGATTTACGACACCGTCGCCTTTATCGCTGTCGCGGTGGAGGTAACGGTGTATATTGCCTGACGAAAGTTCTTGGGCCAAGCTGTTTGGCCCCTGGGCATGACGTTTTTAGATTTTTGGAGGAAGCTGGTCTTCTTCCAAAATTGTGAGTTTTTTTTTTTATTGTTTTATGTATTTTATCTTTTATTTTATTAATTGGGAGTTTTTAAAGTTTAATTTTATATAACCTGTTGACACGGCGCCATATGACCCTGGCTGTTGCGGCGCCTAGACTTAAATCACTCACTCACTCTACCGTGGCCTCAGATATTCCTGCTGCTTCAGCTGTTCGTTTCCTGGCTTGATTTGTTGGTACAAGTGATCCTCGATTTGCCTTCTCTTGTAAGAAATATCTTTTGACCCTGTAGACAAATTCATTAGTCTGACTGAGCAAGACAGTGTAGGACGGGGAAGCGTCTGGGTGTCCTTCCATCGTGGCGACCAGATAGGAAGTGACCCGGTTTGTATGGGCGGGGCGACCTCACTCACCTCCCCTTTCCCCTTGGATAATCCCACCTCAGGTCAGTGACAACGTCGCCTCACCTGATATGCCGCGTTTTCATATACATATTTGTATCTCTCTTGATATAAAATAATTGATCATATCATCTGTTATTTTAAACATTTTAGACCATCCTTAGAACATGGTTTGTTGATAATATTACGAGCAGAAGACCATGAGTGGCAAGGGGATGTATGTTTTGATTCGAGATTTGTCACAATGGCCACTCCCATCCTATGGGTCAGTACATTTTTGGTTTTACTATAGTTTATCGTCGTCGGCGAATTTGGATAGTTTCGATACAATGCCACAGTCTAAATAATTTATGTAGAGCAAAAAAAGTAGCGGACCCAAAACAGACCCTGTGGGACACTCGTAATTTGTAGCCAGTCAGAAGCCTCACCATTAATTACTACCCGTTGTTTATCATTGGTAAGCCTGTTGGCTAGAGGTAGCTTCACCAACATAAGTTGTCCAAGTGAGTCTGATACTTGTGGCGAGCGGCAACTGGTTAATTATATATTATACTTCTTAGACTCAGGTTTGGAAGGAATCTCAGATTATAAAAGTTAATATATTAGGGATGATATTTACAATCATTTCAAGACACACGGTTAAAATGTAATGTCACTGTCTTTCTCGGAGAAGTGGTTAGTCTGTCTCTTGGGAGATAACTTAGAGAACACTTAGTCTCGAGAACACACGTTCAATGCACACACCTTCGGGGCACACACAGTTCGTTCCCTCCACCACCATACGAGCCGGCTGTCTTCCTTCTGTCCGCTGGCGCGGCCGCCGCATCCCACGTCTCGGAATGTGCTGACATGGCATGGGTCATGTGATCGGGTGCATGTGTGTGCGTGATGCCCTTAGTTCTTCAAACAACTTATTCTCTCCCTTACAACGATGTCTTATAAACTACATCCTACCAAGAGAGTTGATATTAACTTACTTTCACAATGAAACATCCTATGGCTACAATAATAATGGAAATGCCTAGAAATATATATCATCACCTGCAACTCCTTGTAGAAGGAAAAGCAGAGTAAGCATTCCTGAAGTATTGCACCATCGTATGGGGATGTTGCATCAGATATCTACATAAATATATACAATAAATTCCTACCTATCTGGGGGCTACAAGCCGGTTTTCTATCGAGCCACACAACTGTTCTCCTATACCGTGCGCTTTCAGTTTTACCAACAGACTTTTATGTGGAACGATGTCAAACTCTTTTCTGAAGTCAAGATAAATAACGTCAGGTGCTCGCTCGTCATAATTCGCGGTTACATCCGGCTCAGTTCGGTCTCTTCTTGCAAAACTGCAAACCTATTATGTATTGTTACGGTTGCGATCTCTACAATCTGTGCATTGGCCTTATTTCCATTCCTAACCGTCTGAAAGCCGTCGTCTGCTATTGTATCGTCTGCCCTGCTCTCTGTTTTCCATTTGTGGCGACGGCTTTACCTGCCTGTACCAGTTTCCTGACCTGCATTACCTCATCCTTCAGACGAGCTACTTCATTTTTCAGTTCCTTAGCTTAGGCCAATGCATTTTCCTGTAAGTTGCAAAATAGACAACAAAGTTGACTATCTTGCCGTAGGCATTGTGAAAAGCCCGAAACAAAAAGAAAACACGAATATATGTGCTGAAAAAGGCAGTGAATCTAAACACGCTGCTAATTTAGTGATTTACGCAGGTAGCAAAAAGGTCATGTGGCCTATAGGACTAGGGGTTAAGTCAGGTCACGGGCAACCTGGGTCAGTGGTCAAGGGAGAGACTAACGCCCGTATTATCAAACGCTCTCTACTTTCTTCATCCCGAAATCTCTCTTCATGTATTTTAAGTCAAATTTGTCCCCTTCGATGAGCGCGAGAGGCGCTTGGTGGCAATACTACAGAGGCTTGATGAAAGAGGCGGCTACCCCCGCCTCTTCGTCAATTCCTTTCCCTTATTCTATACGTTGTACCACCACAATATATTGGAGGGTGTACAGAAAGTCAGAAAAAATATATGCATACCATTATAACACTCCAGAGCTTTCTAGAAATTATTTTTCCTGTGCGTTTAATTTTTTTTATAAGACTCCACTGTTCTGTATTATTCACCACCCGTACGTTCACGTGTTGCTTCCAGTTCACCCAGCGCCTCACTTCACATCGCGTGCTCCTCACTTGTTATCACGTTAAATACTACCCAGGTAAGCATTGACATTCTTTTGTACAATACTGCTTTGGTATAATGTTAGGTATAGTAGTCTGAAATGCATCCATATATGAAATAATGAGCGTAGTTTTTCCTAAATGACTGTAGCCAAACTAAGCTCAAGCAATGAAGGATTTAAATATTTTTTCCTTTTTTCTTTTGCATTATTTGAAAGTAATGCCTGTTCCCCCAATGCTGTTTTCTCACCATTTTTTCCCCATTCTTTCCTCTTATCAATAATGTATCTTTGTGTGACAATAATAAATAATTCAAGTTATGCTATGGTATAAATCTTTTTTTTTTTTTTTTTTTTTTTTCTGGCAGTTAGGTTAGGTTAGCTTGGTCTGGTCATATCAATTTGATTAGATGTGAAGCTTATTTTCCATTTTTAAAAATTTTTAATGTTGTGGAGCAAAAATTGCATCCATAACTGAAAGGCTGGTGCAGGGTTCAAATTTTGCCCAAAGTACATGTACTGTATCTTACAGGGACTGCAATCATGGCAGAAGATATGATAGCATGGCTGGATTGGGAGACGGAAGCCTTGGAAGCACAAATGCTGGGGGAAGAAATGAGGCACATGCGACGTAGCCGGCGAGTGGTGCCTGACCGGATGAATCCGTTCCAGGCAATGAGTGACACTGAATTCACTGAACGTTTCCGTTTAAGGAAAGAATCAGTGAATGAACTCATTCAAGAAATTCAGCCAAGTCTTCCTGTTGCCAATGACAGAAGAGGTTAGTATTGGTATGTAAATTCAACTCCATGGATATGAATTTAAAGTTATCTTTTTATTCAGCTGCTTTCATTAGTTTCCATAATGTATTTTCGTATTTGTTTTCTCACAGTAATTCCAATTACCTTTCTTTTGCAGGTAACCCTGTGCCACCATACAAGTTCTAATAACATTAGCTTGTATGGCAAGTGGAAGCCACCAGTTGGTCATTGGTGACTGCTATGATGTATCCCAAGCTAGGATTAGCCAGTGTCTGTCTCAAGTATCCAAGGCTATTGCAAGACTTAGCAACAGATACATCCAATTTCCAACTATGGATGGAGTCTACAAGACATGACTTCTTTTCAGGAAATGGCGGCATGCCCAGTGTCGTAGGGTGTCTTGACTGCACACACATAAAAATTGTAAGACCGCGTAGAAATGACACTGAAATATTCAGGTGCAGGAAAGGATATTTTTCTCTTAATGTGCAGGCCATTTGTGTACCAAGTCTCATATTTTATAATGTTGTCTGTAGATGGCCTGGCAGTGTCCATGATAGTCGAATCTTTGACAACAACAATATTCGTGATGTTCTCGAAGATGGCAGATTGTCGGGTCACCTATTGGGTGATAGTGGTGTACCCCTGTAGGAGGTACCTTCTAACCACACTACTGTCTCCTAATGGGCCCCATGAAGCCAGTTACAATGCAAGTCATATAAAGGCCCGAAATTGTATTGAAAGGGCATTTGGAGTGCTCAAAAGACGCTTCTGCTATCTTGGACAAACGTGACGAACTAGTTTGGACATGACCAAAGCCAACATAGTAGCTGCAATGGTCCTGCACAATAAAGCTGTAATAACCAATATAGACTTGGAAGAGACCAACATAGATGCAGGCGTACACCATGATGCTCATATGGATAATGTTGAGACAGGACAATGCAGCTGTGCAAGGTCGCCTTAAGCGAGAACAAATTATAAGGGAATATTTTGATGGCTAAACTCAACTCCTTACACCTAAGTTTCATTCTACCTTCCCTCACCTAAAAATGTTATGTTAATGTATATTAAACACTAGGTTAAGTTATGTATTTGTAATGAAAGAAAGGGAAATGAAGCAGCACAATTAATTATCCAATTACCCAAACTACAACTTTTCCCTCCAAGGAAAAAAAAATAGATAGACATTTAAAGTGCAGTGGTATGTACAGTGCCCAATTATTAGTAGTCAACATATTGACTGTATCAAATGCATTATAAGAGGTAATAGTAATAACTCAGGCCAGGGATGGGAATGTGTTAATGGCCACATAAATATTGTTAACAATGATAAGGTGGCTGTAGAGAATATGCTATGCTTATTTCAAGTTTCTATCTAATGGGTGCAATATATAATTTGTCATGGTTAAGTATTGGATAAATATTTTCATTTTACATGAAATTAAATTACTATGGTAATTGGCTTTTACATGAATATTTTTCAGGTGTTTTGAGATACCAGTGTATAGTCTGAAAATCTTCAAAACCTAACATACATTTGGTACTTGTTGCTCTTTTTTTTCCTGCCTTATTGGTTGCTGCACCTTCTACTGCATTATCTCATTTGACTCCCTTAATATGGTATACCGTATTACCTTGTGTTTTATCAAAAATATTTAATGAATACCATTTGCTAGTTTTGTGGTGTGATTTGTCATCGTTGATCAGCTCTTTTACCTCATGCTTTTTTACACATGCTTCCACATAAAAGGAGAAGAAATACACATATATATTATTTGATGATCACAGGATATACAAAACAAACGAAATAGCCAATCTTGCTGTATATTACTTTTATTTCTTATACATGTGACTTTTCATCAACCTTTCTTCTTCCAGCCTACTTAAATTAAGTTTGAATTTGGCCGCCTCCAACCTCTGCTTGGCTTCTACTATTTGGTATTGCAACAATTGAGCTTTCAAATGTTAATTTTCTTTTATTTGAGCTAAGAACGCTCTTTGAAAATCCTGGTGGTCTTGGCTCAGAGTGTGCTCCTAAATTGTTGCAGAATTTCCTTTTACGTTGATTCTGCCAAGGGAGAAGAAAAGAATTAGGAATCATAACATGAATGTATTTTTATTATTGTTTTACCATTTATACCGGTTTTTTTGTATTATTTCAAATACAATGAATTTCAAATTAAGCTTCTTTATTCCATTATTTTTGTTGTCTTATCATGATAAAAACCAACATCTCAGGGTATTAACTTACAGAAGATACTGTACGCTGAGGGGTGTGCTGGGATGGCACGGGTGTCGTCACCTGCTTGACATCCAATGGGGCTGCGGGCTGTAACCAAAAATTGGACTATTAAAGTATTTGTATTATGATCCTTATGTCCATTACACACATTATAAAGGAATACAAAGGAAGAACAGACAACAACACCCCTAATGGGCCTTAATAGGCTGCCTGTGTGACTACTCTACTTCTACAGAGTCTACAGGTGTGAGGCAAAGGATAGTAAAACGGAAGGATCCTCCCCACCCACCTCTCCCTCCGGCAAACGCCGGCCGGAAAAAAGTGGTGAAAGAAACACCTGTGCAGTAGTTAAAAAACTGCACAGGAAATTTTATAGTAAAGTGTGAAAAAGGGAGAAAAAACTAATTTATCTGAGAAAATAGAAAAATTACCGAGGAGCATAATACGTTAAGTTAGGTCTCGTCGTCAAGTAGGCATCGAGCCTATGTTTGAAACTTTCAATCGTGTCGCTACTGACTACTTATGCTTGGAGAGTTCCAGACGTTGACTACTGTTGAAGAAAGTCTTTAATTCCGATCTGAATGTTTTACCTATTATTTTGAAACCATTGCTTCGTGTGGCTCTGTCCTGATAAACAGTTACGTAATCGCTTATGGTGACGTTGGTGAAACCCTGCATCATTTTAAAAACTTCTATAAGATCTCCACGCAGTCTACGCTTCTCTAAGCTGAAAAAGTTAAGTTCCTTCAGTCGTTCCTCGTAAGGCTTGTTTAGTAATCTCGGAATCAGTTTTGTGTCTCGGCTTTGGACTCTCTAGCTTTTCAATGTGTTTTCTATAGTACGGTGACCAAAACTGAACGGAGTTTTCAAGATGCTAACGCACTAAGGAATTAAAAAGTGATAGGACGACATTATCTGATTTGAATTCGAAAGTTCTGCCAATGAAACCAATGAATTTGTTTGCTGTTTTGACGATTTCTGAGCAGTGTTTACCTGGTTTGAGATCGTTACTAATAGTTACTCTAATAGTTACTCCCAAGTCTTTTTCTTCATTAACTTTAAGTAGTTCGGTTCCGTTCATTGAATAGTTTGAGCAATCATTGCTACTCCCGATGTGCAATATTTTACATTTATTAACGTTATAGGACATCTGCCACTTGTTTGACCAATTTACTAATCGATCGAGGTCGGACTGTAGAAGCGCTTTTTCGGCTGTTGTGGTTACTCTTCCAAATTTTCGTGTCATCAGGAAATTTGGATATCTTGCAGGTGAGGCATTCATCCATGTCGTTTACGTAGATTACAAAAAGAAAAGGACCGATCACAGAACCTTGTGGTACTCCACTTAAATCGTTTCGCCAGTTTGATTATTTTCCGTTGATAACGACGCGTTGCTTTCTCTCGTAGAGCCAGTCTTCGAGCCACGAGTGAATTTTACCAGTAATCCCGTTCGAATTTAATTTACTTAGGAGGCGCTTATGAGGAACTTTATCAAATGCTTTCTGAAAATCTAAATAGAATACATCTACCGCTTTGGATTCATCAAATATATTGAATACGTCGTTGTAGAAGTCTAGTAGATTGGTGAGGCATGAACGTTTATTAAGAAAACCATGTTGTGAGTTCTTTGAGACTGTTTTCTTCCAAGAAGTTTACTAGTTTGTCACGTAATATGGTTTCCATATTTTGCCGACTACTGAGGTGAGAGTGATTGGTCTATAATTACAAGAAAGAGACTTATTTCCTTTCTTCTGGATGGGAGTTACATTTGCTAGTTTCCAATCTCGAGGAACTTTACCGAAAGTTAGCGATTGGTTAAAAATAATTGAGAGCGGCTTACATATTTGATTGCTGGTTTCTTTCAATACCCGTGGTGCTATGCCATTGGGCCCAGAAGTTTTATTTATTTTAATTTTATCCAGTACTTTTAATACATTATTCTCTGTAAATTTGCAATCATGTAGAAACACAGGTGTTTACTGGGGCTGAAGGCGTTTTTACAAAATCATTTGTCTTCGCTTGTAAAGATTGATGCGAAATACTCATTTAACGTTTCAGCCATATCGACCTCGTTATTGACGTGTTCACCATTGTCTAGGGGAAGTGGACCAATGTTACTCGTTATTACTTTTTTTCCTGCGAACATAGCCATAGAATTCTTTAGGATTTGATTTAATTTTGTTTGCGATATTTAATTCAACACTTTTTTTACTGTTTAATAAGTTTGTTGGTTTCGCGTCGAATTGTTTGAAATACCGACTTGTCACTCTCCAGTTGAGTTCGTTGATACTTCCGGTATGCACGGTTTTTATTAGATAAACTTGCTTTTATTTGATTATTCCACCATTTCGGTTTAGTATTATTGTAAGGACGCCGTTTACAGACTGGTATACATGCCTTAACTGCACTGTTTAAGATGTCTGTGAACTTCATGTGAAGAATTTATATCAATTTCTCGCGATAATTGGCTCCAGTCAATTTCGGAGAAAATTGTACGAAGTTTGTTATAATTTCCTTTACTGTACACGTAAACTAATTCGTTATATAAGTTTTAATCGTATACCTTCAGATCTATGTCAAATCTAACAATTTTATGGTCGCTGGGGCTGAACTCTGGGCCAACAATGACGTTTCCTATTAGCGTTTCGTTTGTTGAAAATATAAGATCCAGTATTTTATCATCTCTAGTTGGCTTATTAACGTGTTGACTTAGAGCACTTTCAAGCTAATTGTCGTATAAGACAATTGTCGTATAAGACGTATAAGAGCAGAGTGGGACGATATTGGGTTTCCCCATGAATTTACCGGTAGATTAAAATCTCCGAATATGACACTTTCGCTTGAGTTGCAAATTTCAGTTATCTGGACATATAAATCTTTATCGGTATTAGCGCTTTGAGCTGGTGGTCTGTAGATGAGTCCGATAATTATTTTTCTTAAGCGAATCGTTTATTGTAGAAATATCGTGTCCACGTTTATTTTTTTTTTCTTGTCAAGAAACGTTGGCTGAAGACTGGCTTTTACGTAGAGAAGAACTCCGCCCAACCTATTTTTCCTCTCGCAGCTGAACATCTGTGGTATCCTGGCACGGATAAAAGAAGAGAGAAGAAACAAGAAAATAAGAAGAAACAAAAGAAAAAGAAATCGGAGAAGAAATAGTATAATAAGAGTACCAGATTAGGTAGGAAGTGAAAACTTGACAAAGATTGATAGGAAGGTCCCCTAAGCCTGACCATTTTATGAGAGGGCACTACAGGCATGACTTAGAAGTAAACATGGAGAGTCTGGTAAACTGAGATGTTTGGTCCTGGGAAACCAGAAGGAACTGTAAACATGAGAGGGGACATTGTAAGCCTAACTGAAAACGCATTGTCTTAATTCCGCCCTCCCATTCCGCAGTGGGTGTGTCTCCTTTTAAATATTGACCAGTGCCATGATACCCAGGCTGGGTATGTCACGTTTGAATACACCTAGGGGCGTGTCTTGTGTAAGAGGTGTAATTACTGTATGTGGAGTATGTGGAAAGTATGGAAAATTCAACCTTAGGAATAAGAATAATTTTCAGGTGGAAATGTGTGACAACTGAAGTATAAAATAAGATGTAACTAGAGAGTAAAGGGATTTTGGTTGTTGGTTGGAGAGATTGGAGACGGAGAGAGGAGATACGGAGAAGCCAAGAGGGCTGAGGGTGTCTGCTGGATGGAAGTCGGCAACATGGAGAGAATCATTCTTGTATCAGTAAGTGGAGCTTGATGTTGGTAATGCAGTCTAAATAATTTTGTGTCATGATGTGTAAGGAGAAAATAGTTGACAGGATATTATATTGTTAGGATGTAGGATATTATATTGTTAGGATGTATAGAGTTAAGATATTGTGTTGATTTTTTGTGTTGTGTGGATTATATGTTGATGTTGAAGTTTCTTGATATGAGTTTTGATGAGATTGAAGATTGATTTGGTGCTACCGTGTGTTAAGTTTATATGTGCTGCTGTGGATTTACTTTGATATTGAATTATATTATTTGACTTGAAGTTGGTGAAGGATTTGCGGTGTAACTTTAAATAATTTTGTTTTATGATTAGATGAAAATTCATCAGCAGCCCGCTGAATTAAGTAAGATAATCCTTAGTGTACGGAACTATTAAGTTCACTAAATGAGAAAACTTTAACAGTGTCTATTATCGCACCTTGTGGCTAATTAACATTGATTTACCTACAACTATGCAATTGCAACGTGCATGCAAGAAATTGCAGGGCACGACACATCGAGTAACCGGGTAAATTATACTCCGCTAAAAAGTCTCTGTTAACCGTATCTAGCCATGTTTCCGTTATTCTATATAAATCTTTATCGGTATTAGCGCTTTGAGCTGGTGGTCTGTAGATGAGTCCGATAATTATTTTTTCTTAAGCGAATCGTTAATTGTAGAAATATCGTGTCCACGTTGTTTATTTTTTTCTTGTCAAGAAACGTTGGCTGAAGACTGGCTTTTACGTAGAGAAGAACTCCTCCGCCCAACCTATTTTTCCTCTCGCAGCTGAACATCGAGTAACCGGGAAAATTATACGCCGCTAAAAAGTCTGTTAACCGTATCTAGCCATGTTACCGTTATTCCCACGATATGTAAATCTTCTGATGCTGCGAGGGCTTCCATATCATGAAATTTATTACGTATACTGCGCGCGTTAATCATGCAACAACTTGTGACGTTACGTTTATGGGATGAGATGTCATTTACGACGAATCGTCTGCCTGTGGTCGTGCTTCGTTTTTTTGTCTGAAAAGAAGAACTTGGCTACTCAGCAGTCTGCCAAAGTGTGGGGAGCCGATGTCGCTTAGGTGCAGTCCGTCTCCCTGAAACAGGTATGCTTTGTCGTAAAAATCGTCCCACATGTTGATGAAGTCGACGCCTTCCTGACCACAGCGTTTTGAGACGGTTATTAGTGCCGAAGACTTTGTCATAGAAGGCGTCTTCTGCACGGATCCTCGGGAGAATGCCTGAAATTGTAATATTTTCGGTATTAGTCTTATTCTTGAATGCCTGGATCATCCTCTTGTATTTTTCCATAAGTTCTTCGGAGCGGGTGTGCAGGACGTCATTTGTTCCTGCGTGTAAGAGGAAAAGGGTGTCATTATTTGTGTTTGCAGTAGCTTCCTCGCAGGCAGCCGTGATGTCGTCCAGTCGTCCTCCTGGCATACACAGTAGCTTCCACATACACAGTAGCTTCCGTGTAGCTCTTGCCCTGCCGCAGAATTCTTGAAGCTGACCTCTGACGATTGAATCGCCGATGAGCCTCGTCTCATGTTCTTCCTCTTCTTCTTCCGCTACAATTGCGAACCTGTTGAAGGTAGAGATGGGCAGAAATTATTTGTTAGTTGGAGTGGCGCCATTTCTAACTGTGGTGAAATGTGCGGCTTCTTGGCTATGACCAATGACAAGGGGTGTGGTAGTGGCGGAGTGGGATGCTGCAGCAACCGTGGCGTATGTTACGGCTGCTTCTGGAGCACATCCCACGTTGGAGGCGAAGAAGTCCTGTAAGATAGAACATTTTTGCGCCAAGTCGTCGTATTTCTTGTCAGATTCTTCGAGCCTCGTTTGTATCTGGCAGAGCACGCAGGTCGACGACTCTCTGATATGATTTCCAGCGTAAAGAAGGCGGCATGTTTCACACTGCCTTGGATTGGAAGGCATGGTAATATTTAGCAGTAGTAGAGAAAGAATAAGATTAATCAAGAAGCTATAAACCCGAGGAGGAGGAAGAGGAGGCTAGAAGGAGAGAGGAGGAGGCAGCGAAGAAGGAGGAGGGGAAGAGAGGAGGAGGAGGAGGAGGAGCAGGAGGGGAAGGGAAGGGAGGAGGTTGTAGCAGGGGAGGAGGAGGAAGAAGGAAGAGAGGAGGAGGGGGAGTAGTAGGAGGCAGAGGAGGGGAATAGATGAGGAGGAAAAGGAAGAGGAAGTGGAGGAGGATGAGAGTAAGAGAGGAGGGAGGAGGAAGAGGATGCGGTGGGTGAGAGAAGAGGCAGTGGCGGCTGAGGAGGAGGAGGAGGGGTTGAGGGATAAGAGGAGAGGAGGTGTATGGGCGTGTACGTATGGTCTCTATTACTAGATAGTCAGCAACAAGCAAGTCTTATCATGATAAAAAACAACATCTGAGGGTATTAACTTACAGAAGACACTGTACGCTGAGGGGTGTGCTATGATGGCACGGGTGTCTGGATTGACATTCAATGGGGCTGCGGGCTGTAACCAAAAATTGGACTATTAAAGTATTGGTATTATGATCCTTATGTCCATTACACACATATTACAAGGTAGTAAGCAACAAGCAAGTCTTATCAGGATAAAAACCAACATCTGAGGGTATTCACTTACAGAAGACACTGTACGCTACGGGGTGTGCTGTGATGGCACGGGTGTCGTCACTGGATTGACATCCAATGGGGCTGCGGGCTGTAACCAAAAATTGGACTATTAAAGTATTGGTATTATGATCTTTATGTCCATTACACACATATTCAGCAAGAAGCAGGTCTATCATGATAAAAACCAACATCCCAGAGGATTAACTTACGGAAGACACTGTACACTGAGGGGTGTACTGGGGTGGCACGGGTGTCGTCACCTGCGGGGCGTGCTCGCTGGGGAGATCTGCAATCCAATTTAGTAATTAGTATAAGAATAGTGTTATTTGCAGAGAGAGAGAGAGAGAGAGAGAGAGAGAGAGAGAGAGAGAGTATCATTAGCATTAGGTTGCATTATTCAAAATTATTGAGATTGTGTGGCTGCATAACAAGAGTTTGAGAACTGCAGACCATGTTGACCTGCATTATGGGGAGAAAGTACCAATACTTGTACAGTAAAATTATCAAGGATATTATACATTGGAACAACTTGGTTACAGTTAAGGTTATGGGAGGCGTCTTCTGCAGAAGGGAGCTAACCCTCATGAGCGCGGTTTTGAGAAAATCGCCTTCAAAGTTAACATTATGTTTTCCACCATCAAAAGTTTTCTAAATGTTATGTATTATACATCAAATGAAAGGTTAATGTGTTATCTGTTTTGTTATGTGTTGTTTTTAAATTTTGGACTTCATTTGTAATTTTCGCGATTTTTTTTTTACCTCAAGTATGTGATAATTACGATTAATTAACAATTAATGTCTAAATGACCCTGAAAAGAAACTTAATAATGAAGTTAATGTAATATCATGTTATTTATATTGAATGAATAAAGTATTACTGTTTAAAGGGCATTTTATTCACCTGAAAAAAAAAAATTATGAATGTTTTTTTGGGGGGAGGAGGTTGACTCTCATCCTTTGCACTGGCTTGAGACAGTTAAGTTCATTATCAGGAACAATAATATTTAATATTAAAATTTTAATATTAAATATTTTATTATCCTGACAATGCACTCAGCGGATTTACCAACCCGTTCCCCATCCTTCCACCCACGAACAAAGTTGGTGGTCACTGTGACCTTACACTTACACACAAACAGTTACTAGTAGTCCAGAACATCGTCGGGGTCATCAGGGTCGACTTCAGCACTGTCACCCACCAGCTGACCCTGGGCCTGGAATAGATCTGCGTACCACGACTTGTAACCAAGTGGCACGAAAGACAGCAGATATTCCAGGTCGTCCAGCTTCGCGGTCTTGAGCTTCACTCCGTGAGGGTACTTCAGTGGTAGGGTTACAGCTGCCAAGTCGAACTTGTCTCGTTGGTAGGACTGACTCTTCCCCTTCTGGAGTTTGACTTGGAGAGGTGTAGTGATTTCGTCGTTATAGCAATGCCAGATGCTCATACCTTGCAGGAAGTCACTCTTGAACTGGAACATCCGGCCATCCTTAAATCCTGCCTTGTGGAGCTGTGCCTTGGTGATGAGGGCCTGGAGAGGGTCGAGGTCCACGAAGTCTTCATGGTCCATCTGCTTCACGACGAAGGGGTGGTCTCTTCTTGCTTGACGCATCAGCTCGATGTAGTGAGGAGTGGTGTAGACTTCATGGCCATGGAAGTACTTCTCCAGGTTCCCGAAGTCGCGGTCGCAGGGCAGGTAGGAGTGGCCGGGCATCAGGAAATACTGCTTCACCTGTGAGAAGCGTCCAGAGTGTAGAAAGCGAAGCAGGAGTAGCGACAGGTTGATGTTCTTGTTCTGCCCACCGCAATTGTCGCTAAAGATGACAAGCTTGTTGCAGTGGGCAGGGACGTGGTGTTCAACGTAGTGGATGAGGCAGCTCCCGATGTCACTGGACCCTCTCTTTCCTACTGCCTCGTTCCAGACGTACAGGTGTGCCATGGATGACTCCTTGAGGTTGTGGACTCCGAAGTTATAAGTCCACATTTTTCGTTTGTAATACGCCACGTTGGTGGTGAGACGTGGTGTGGCGAGGGTCTGCTGCAGGTCCATGGCAATGACACACAAGGAAGGGTCATTGTCCTCACTGTACGCATCCATGATGTTCCTCGCGACCTTGGCCTTGACGACGTGGACCTTCTTCTGAGTCAGGAGTCTGGAGTGTGTCACGGAGTCCTTGTTGTTACTTGCAACTTCAAGTTCCCTGTTGAGGCGGTCACAGGTACTGCAGGTGTCGACCATGGGGGGGTTTGTGCCAATGTTGAATGCCGTAAATATCTTGCAATACTTGGACAGCGAAACGATCTTGCTGGGGTCCACGTCCCTCTCCTCACACTGCTCCTTGAACAAGTCGTAACACTTGTGCTGAGAGTATCCAGGCGGCAGATACACACGGTGAAGACTCTTCGCTCTGGAGTAGTGCGACGTACAGGTTGGCAGCGATTTGATGTGTTGTTTGGCCATCTCTACCACATCATCTGGAAACTTGTTCTGCGCTGGATTAGTCCCTCTTCTGTCAACAGGTGCGACACCTGTCTCCCCCATCTTCGTCCTGACGTTGGCGACTCTCTTCGCAGAAATGTTGTGCATGTTGCAAAAGGCAGTCCTGCAAACGACAATCTTGTTGTTGTTCACCATCACGAAGTACTCGCAGCTGTGCTGCCTCTTGCTGTCAGGACCGGCGTAGCGGCGGATGACGTCCTTGACAGTGACGCGACTTGCCAGGTAACTTGACTGCGCGTTGTGACTCGCCATCTTCCAATACTCCTCGAAGATCTTCTTCACAGACTCGTCTCCTACCAGGTCGTAGCACTTCTTGGGACACTGGCAAGGCGGGCCAACACGACGAGCTTGTACTGTGATGTCCTTGTAAGTCTTGTACTCCTGCCCAGAATCTCTCCTCTTCTTCTCCACGTTGCGTCGCCAAGCTGATGGTGCACGTTTCCTCTTCTTCTGGGGCGATGCAGTCCATTTCTCCTCACCATACTGCTGTTGCTGGTGCACAGACTCTTCAGAAGTAGCAGGAGCGTTGCTAGACGAAGCCATCTTGCCAAAAAAAGCGGCAAAAATGCTCAAATCACTTCAGCCACGAGCGTGGGAGTGAAGAAAGCAGGCTGCCAGCGTGTGTGAGGGGATGCACGTGTGCCCGGGAGAGCTTTAACTCGGGTGGCTAGCCGCGCTGTGATTGGCCGCGCTCCCCCGCCCACAAAATGCTACGCTCGGATTGGCCGGGGGATGGGTCCCTTCTTCTGATGAGCGGGAAGCTAGTCTGGAGAAATTTTCTCGCCAAAACACGCAACTTTTAGCCTATGGATAGGCCGTCAGATGGTCGAATTTCGCTTGCCCGACCTACCCACATGAATTTTACGCCCTTTTACTACACAGTCCAACCGCTAACTCCAAACGGACAAATTTGAGGGTTAGCTCCCTTCTGCAGAAGACGCCTCATGGGTGCTTACCCGTCTTGGGTGTATATGTCAGCAACATGACAACATACGTTCCCATGACAGACGAGGAGATCCAAGAGGAAACCCCATTAGCCATGAAAAAGTAACAGATTAGCCTTACTATTATGCAAACAGTATTTGTGCTTTTTTTGGAGTACAATCTTCTTTCACAATAAAACTAATGTATCTCAAATGTCAGGGGAAAATATAGATATAAGTAAGGAAGTAATTGTAAACTTACACGGGTTAACATCACTGTCAAAACCAGACCCCAAGTCTTCAAGCTCAGGCCCTATAACCCACTACCTCCTGATTTAAAAAAAAAAAAAAATTTGTTACCAAATCTGTTAATCTTTTATGTACTGCTCATGTATGAAAAGGTAAAAGGTTTCGGAGAGTTATTGAATTTAAATCATTATAGTTTTTGAGATATTATGCGTTTCCATATGGCAACGCTAGGAGAATGTGTGTACAAAAAATTCTTAGGTATGTAAAACCAAAACTTTATTAATTTTCCTGTTTACAACTGATTTGAAACTGGGGTATTTACACAAAACATAGTTCATCGATGTTATATTTGTAAGTAAACATATTTCCATAACCAGGGTTGCCACTAAGCTCAATTTTTGCAAATTTTACTTTGTGTGGTAAGCAATGAAACACTTCACACACAACCCAACATTACACTTTGAACACTGAGTTCTGCCAATAGATGTACAACCAATATTTGCACATTTTTTTGTTATCTGGGACAGGCTCAACAAGATGTCCTGTGTTGTCATATCTTACAGCATGCTGTCCTGGAACACTGGATAACTTACTTACTTTTCCTTTGGGTGGAATTCCAAATTGCTGAAGGTAGCAAACTGCAATTTCCCGGCGAAACTGCAACTGTGGCAGTGCACTACCTTATCCCTTTGCTAGTTGCCAAGCGTTATGCACTGATGCATCCAACATCCATGTACGAGTAAACAAAGACCACCACCATTTCTTGCTTCTGATTGAAATTCTGCAATGATTTATGTTCTGGTCCATTCTGTCTGTCCCTCCCATACATTTATTGTACATTTGCACTGCATGAGGAAGACTAACTTGAATTTTCTTCTTGTCTACTCTACTCCATCTACTCACGGACGGAACCGATTGGTTCACTACCATAGACAGAAGCAGCAATAGTTACAAATGCATTATCTTTCCACCTCGATAGTACAACTGATTTGATCTTGACAGATGCTGAAACTGTCATGAAGTATCCTCTATCTTTCTTGTCCATTGTTTTGGGTGTCATTAGGGGACAATCTTTTCCTAAATAGTTGGATCTAATCGTCCCAGTGCCGTTATATCCTCTCTTTTAGTTCCAGTAGAAACTATATGGTAAATTCTTCTATTCATTACTGTACTTGCCAATAAGCTCTAAAATTGTAGTTGCTGGCTTTCCAAACTTTTCTTGCATTTCTTCATCTCTGTGTGATTTTCCCTGATAGGGTTCAAATGTGATAAGGTAGCCTGACACCGTGTTTTGACACCAAACTTTATATCCAAACCGAATAGGTTTATTGGGGATAGATTGCTTACAACCATGTTTGTCAAAATACTGAACCATAGCCTCATCATGAGAAATTGCCTCTGTAGGAATGAAATGGTCCATAAACTTCTCCTGTAGGTGCTGTATAAGGGAAGGGGCCTTAGTTTCATATACTTGTCATTTACATCTAGCTTGGAATTATCATTGAAATGCAGACATCTCATTATAGAATCAAATTTGTCTCTGCGCATTGCATTATAGACAGCCTCATTACGAAGATCAGATCCTCCTGACCAAAATTAAGCTTTACTGTGCAGGGGACAATATCCAGACACAAGCAAAATACCGAAAAATGTTTTGATTTCATCTTTTGTGACACTGACAGCAGGCAAGTTTTTGTAATTACAGTAAATGGTAGACTGCTGAACAATAAGTTCAAACATTTCATCATCAAAGAACAACCCAAAGAGTTCTGTAGGAGAAAAATCCCGGTATTTTCTGTAGTTAGGCTCAGAAAACATTAGCAAGCCTTCCATTTTCTCTTCCCCTATCTTCCATTTTAATTGTCCATGTTGTTTTCTTTTTTTTCTTGCTTGGTGGCTCATTAGACTCAATCTGGGCTATAGTTTCACCCTCATTGTTATCCAACGTATTTCTATGGCGACGAATTTCTGCTTCAGCTAAAAGTTGATTTCCGCTCAGCCTTCCTGGTCGTTCATCCTCATCAGTCAGCTCACGAACATCAGGAGGCTCGATATATACATCACGAAGCTCATCATCTTCCTCTAAGATGTCCAAAATCTCATTGAAAGTCAGGCTCCTGAAAACAACATATGTACATGCTTTAGCCCAGTGTTTCCATATGGCAACAGTTATATTTTGGTATGTTATTAGTACACATACATTACAATCAAGTTCGTTCTTAGCACATAACATGACTGATAGTTACTCTTGAAAATGCCACAATAAAGAAATGTTAATATTCTATTGTAATGTAGTAATAGACATACCTTTTTGTGCTCGCCATTTTTAGTAACGTCAAAACACATATGCTCCCTCTTTCAAGCACTTCATGGAACTAATCCACGTGGACAATGCTGGGCATATTCATCAGGAAGAGGAAAACATATTGTACTGCACAGAAGTTAGTTGCAGAGCTTAATTCAAATGCCATGTACATTAAACGATTTCAGATCTCGTGTTGCCATACGGCAACACTAGGAGGGAATGGGATAATGTCAAGAACTTTGACATTGGGATCTGAGACTGGAGATTGAACACCACCACCAGTCTTACGCAGCTCGCGTTTCAACTCTATATGGTCCTTTTTAGTTCTGTAATGAAAAAATCTGAGCCACTAACAGAAATACTACAACACATAAAATTCTTTAGTCTTCAAGAAATATACACATGATATACATGGCTAATCATTACTGAGATGTGTTTGTAACCCTAAGGGTCAGTTAGAGCCTAGCCTGTACCATGCGGTCCCTAACACACCCTACATGATATTCCTACAAAATTTCACATGTAACAACATTTACTGGCTTATGATATACATGGTTATCATTATTGAGATATGTTTGTAACCCTAAGGGTCTGTGAGTGCCTAGCCTGTACCATGCGGTCCTAACACACCCTACATGAAATTCCTTAGTATTATACAAAAATTCACATCTAACATTTAATGCCCTATGATATACATGGCTACATTACTATCTGAGATATGTTTGTAACCCTAAGAGTCAGTGAGAGCCTAGCCTGTACCATGCGGTCCCTAACACACCCTACATGAAATTCCTTAGTATTATACAAAAATTTACATGTAACAACATTTACTGTCCTATGATATACATGGTTATCATTACTATCTGAGATGTTTGTAACCCAAAAAGTCAATGAGAGCCTAGCCTGTACCATGTGGGGCTCACTTCACCTCACCTCATGGACTCATCTGGTAGGCTATAATTTATTTGCTTATGACCACTTTAGCACACTATACTAAGCAGTTCGATAAGGTATATCATAGAACTATATAAGGGCAGTTAAAATATTATTAATGCAAAAACAAATTAAGTTGCACTTGGCCAGCCTCTCCATCTTACATCAAGAAGTAAAGAACAGAAACTAATGCTTGAGTTGTGCCCTATCTAAGCTTAGGGCTTCTTTATATAATAAATATACGTATAACTTATTTGGCATTGATGCGTTCCCATATCTTCATATATTGATATGGGGTCCTTTTTTCCCCCATGCCCTGCAGCATTCATGTGCAGGGCAATTTTCTCCCATGCCTTCTTCTGGGCAACAATTCTTCCGTAGGTGCCCCCATTAGAGAGAATTGGTTGGGCACTAACCAATTCTATCTAAACGTCGCGCTCGACCTCATTTATGGGCGAGGCCCTTCTTGAGGAAGGGGAGCAGTGTTGGCTGTCCATCTTCAAATGAGTCTGGAGCAAAATTGTACCAAGCAACGGGCACGTGTTTAGCGCGGCTACTTTTTGAAAAATTGTAAACAAATCGGCCACAGGCTACCAACTGAAGTAATACCATAACATTTTCTGTTAAACCTACTGCATATCACTATTTCACACATCGTTGATCTTTACTTTAAGCAATGAATACGTATCAATACGAAAATATGGTAAAAAAGTTTTAGTTCTCTATTTTTAATTAAATGTATGTGCTTCCCATGATTACCAACCGCGAAACGAGAGCACACTTCCGAGAGAATCACACAGAGCGTTTCCCACTACCGGGAAGGGAAGATACCTCTCCAAAGGGCTCGCGAAGGTAGCGCTAGGTTTTCATCTGATAATGCGGCTGTAATTAATTCCCTTGGGAGTTCGCAGACAGACAACGTAAAGCTCTAAACGCACCTGGGCAATTCGAAAATGCTGATTTCATTTTCTGTGATAATGAAGTTAGGCAGTGTGACACCCTGTGTCTGGGGGGGGCGACGGTAGGCAGGTTACCGTGAAGATCCTCAGTCGTGAAGACAGTTGAAAAGTAATTGTTCAGGGTGTTTGTCATGTCAACTTCGTTGTCTATTTGTTTACCATTTTCCATTAATGGACCAATTGTTGATGTTAGAACCCTTTTAGTTTTTACGTAACTGTAAAATTCTTTCGGGTTTGTCTTGCAGGAGTTTGCTATCTGCGTTTCAACAGATTTCTTGGTGCGCTTTTATCAGCTTTTTCGATCGTCTGCGCAATCTGTCATGTACTAATTTATCATTTTCGTGATGTGTTAATTTAAATTGCTGGTACGCCTCTTTCTTTGCCCTAAAGCAGCATCTGATTTCATTGTTCCACCATTTCGGTTTGGTGTTTTTAATGTTTCTTCTGTTACGTAGCGGTACACACAACTTCGCTGTTTCATTTATCGTTGTAGCTTTGTTTGCGTCTGGTGTTTCCAGCAATGTATTCCAGTTAATGGATGGAAGCTGCATGCGGAGGCTGTCATAGTTTGGACGCCGATAATCAGGCACTTTTACTTTACTTTAATTTACCTTAGTTTTAAGTTAATGGTAAAGGATAAACTATGATGGTCGCTATTGCTAAATTCTGGTCGAACTTTGACCTTTGAGGTTTTTGACTGTATTCTCATCATTAGTGAGAACAATATCAAGAATATTGTTTCCTCTCGTCGGGTGCATGACGTGTTGGTGGAGTGAGCTTTCTAGTAAACTAGTGTAGAGCTGCCGACATGTATGAACAGAGAATGGTTCACCCCACCTCGTGACTGGAAGGTTGAAGTTCCCCATTATTACGCAAGTATTTGCGCAGCAAAGGCCAGATATTTGTTCATATACTTGTTCGTCTATAGCGTGTGACTGGGCTGGAGGGCGATAGACGAGACCTAATGTTATTTTTTGTGACTTATTTTCTATATGAATGAAAGTGAAATCAATGTTTGCAATGGCTAGGGTTTGCATCAAACGTAAGTTGATATTACTTTTAACATATAACATTACACCGCCCTCTGTACGGTGAGATCGCTCGCAACTAAGAGTTATAGCCGGGAAGTGAGTACTCGGCCAGGTAGTCTCTGTGCGCTGCTGAATTTATCAATGTTTCAGTGATACCTATGACGTCGTAGTTTTCTTCATATTATAAGAGCTTACAGCTCATCAAATATACTTCGCAAACTACGAGCATTAAAATTAAACGTTCTGATCTTATCTGAATGTGTAGATGTGCGTGTTGTCCTTTCTACGAAGCTGCTCTTTCCGCTACGGCTCGCCAGTTTTTTGGCCTGTGGAGGCAAACTTTATTAATTAGTAGTCTCCCCATCTTCGCTGCACCAACTGAGTTCTAGTGCAGGCCGTCTCTCTGAAAGAGTCTATGTTCATTATAAAAGTCATTAAACATATCAACAAATTCTACGTTTTCGTGTTAGTCTTCAATCTGTTATTTGTACTGAAGGCAATGTTATAAAAGCGACCGTGAGCCTTTATCCTCGGGAGAATGCCTGAAATGGTAATGTTTTTGGATTTAGTTTTGTACTTCTGTATCATTTCCTTGTATTTCTCCATCAGTTCTTCTCAGCGGGTGTGCCGGACGTCGTTGGTACCTGCGTGAATGACATACAGTGTGTTACTAGAAGCGTCCTTTGTCACGTCGTCAATCGAGGCAGTAATGTCTTTCAGAGAGGCTCCGGGGAAGCAGTATATCCGTCTACGGGAGGAAACACGCCCACAAAACTCCTCTAACTGACCTCGCACAATAGAGTCGCCAACGAGTCTTGTTTCCTCATGAACGTCCAGCTGATCGCTGAGAATGGAAAAACGATTAAAGGTAGTGAGGGGTAGTTGGCTGTGTTGTGAGTTTCTCCTTGCTCCGTTTCTGACAGGTGTGAAAGCTGCCTCCTGCGGGGGAGAAGATTGTGGTGGTGAGGGTGAGGTACCTGGTGCTCGTGGTGGGGCAGCAGTGGGAGATCCGTGGCTGATTACAACATTATCTGCTACAAATTCTTGCAATGTTTCAAATCGAGTTTCTATGTCAGTGTATCTTTTCTTTCTTTCTTCCACAATTTCCTCAAGGCGTGTCCGTGTCCTGCAAAGAGTCAAGATTATTTTTAAGTTCTGCATACCTCTTGTTTCCTTCTTCCACCGCTATTTCCAGGTGAGAACGTAGGTCACACAGCCTGCAGATAGGGCGAGAGAAGAAATCAACAAAGTACTGCCGAGCGAAACGCCGACTGCACTCGCTACACGTTTTCAATTAAGAAGGCATTTTTAGTACAGTGAATAGAAGATTCTAGAAAAACGAAAGTGGCGACCATAAGAGAGCTGTCAAGGCAGGAATGAACAGTATTTATAGGATTAGTGACTGATGGGCGCGGCGGTCTTAGTCCTGTCCCTAGGAATGGGGCAGTCCGTCCAGGTGTGGGGTTCCCTTGGGAATATCAACTAGAATTTAGCAGGGAAACCTGTGGCATCAATACACCAGAATTTTCAAACAAAAAACACAATTATTCACAAAACAGTGTTATTACGGTACAGTACCAAGCTACAAGTATTAAAAGTACAACGTTGTTGCAGAGAACAAACGAACAGGTAGGAGCAGACGAAGTCCTATTTACTGACAAAGAATAAACTGCAATGTTACACTGTGTTTGCGCCAAAGAAGTGTGGTATAATATGTAGAGAAACTCTAAATTATAAAGAATGAGAACAGGTAAGGTAGAGCAAAATTTTCAAGAACTTAGCGCGGTCGCTGGTAGGTGGATGCCGGGCTCCGGGACGGAGGTCAGGTCAAGGATGTCTGCACTTCAGAAAGTAGTGAGAAAGACTGAGGAGGAGGAGGAGTAATGGAAGGAGGAGGAGGAATACAAAGGAGGGCCAGGCAGCAGCAGACCTTTTGGTCCTATCAAGGCTGCTTGGTTACTACTGCTAACTATCTACAGGGAAGAGAGACAGAACAGTACAGGAGAAGGCTCCTCCCTACCCACCACTCCCTCCAGCTTTCGCTGGCATGGAAAATAGCTTGGAAATGTACCATGCAATATGGAAAAACTAGCATGGAATTTTCACAGGAAAAATGTCCACCTCGCCGGCAGGGAATCGAACCACGGTCTCCCGCATGACAGGCGGGGATACTAACCAATATACTACCGAGGATGGAAAGTAGAAGGAAGAAGAGGAGGAGAAGTAGAAGTGGGAGGAGGAGGAGGAGGAGGAGGAATACAAAGGAATATAGAGGACAAACAGCAACAGACCCTGACGTCCTTTCTAGGCTGTTTGAGACTACTTACTAACTACCAGTACCAGAGACAGGACAGCAAAGCAGAAGGCTCCTCCCCACCCACCTTTCCTTCCAGCCGAGGCTGGCAGGAGTGAGTGAGTGAGTGATTTAGGTTTAGGCGCCGCAACAGCCAGGGTCATATGGCGCCGCGTCAATAGGTTATATAAAAGATACGTTAATAACTGTCAACTAATAAAAGAGACAAAATAAAACAGCTAAAACAGTAAAAACTCACAATTTGGGAAGAAGGCCAGCTTCTTCCAAAAACCGAAAAACATCATGCCCAGGGGCCAAACAGCTCGGCCCAAGGACCTTTGAAAGGCAATACACACCGCTACCTCCACCGCGACAACGGTAGAGGTAACGGTGTCGGAAATCTAGTAAACTTGGGCACTCAACTAAAATGTGCCGTATAGTCAAAGGCACAAGACAATCATCACAGTAAGGTTGCGGGTCCCTGGACATGAGGAAGTCATGTGTAAGTCGCGTGTGCCCTATTCTTAACCGAGTTAATAGTGTCTGTAAACGGCGGTTGCGGATATGGGTGTAGTCCCATTCCTGGGTTACAGTTTTAGTTATCTCCCCCAGTTTTGCTGTAGCAGCTGTAGTCTCCCACCTCCGTTGCCAACAGGCAGCAACTGCGACACGGATCGATGGGAAGACATCCCGAAAAGGAACAGGACCAGGGGAAGGAGCTCGACTTGCCGCTTCCCCAGCAAGTCTATCAGCCCGCTCGTTCCCCGCAACACCAACATGTCCAGGGACCCAACAGAACCCAACACGGTACCTCCTGTTGCGGAGCAGATACAACCACTCAAGAGCAGATAAAACCAAGGGGTGAAGAGAAGTATTAAACGAGTCCAGCGCCGAAAGAGCGCTACGGGAATCGCAAAAAATTGTAAAAGACGAAACAGGTAGGGTAAAAATAATCTGTAGTGCAAGAACAATAGCAGACAACTCTGCTGTAAAAACAGAAGCTACTGAAGGAAGACTACCTCCCCTACCGAAGGAGGGGAAGATAACACCATACCCTACACCAGCAGCAGATTTAGAACCATCTGTAAAAACCGGGGTAGAATCAGAGTGGGTAGAATAATGATCTAAAAACAAAGCTTGGCATACATGTGGTGGTAAATCTTTCTTATTATCTATAACAGGCGGACATACCGCTACGTCAGGGAACTGCCAGTAACCGACCCGAGGTAGTCGATAAGGGCAGACAGGAGTGAAAGCAATAGATAAGTCTGCCATGACAGATGAGACTCGAAAACCGAATGGTTTAGGGAAACTAGGTCGATTCATGTACACCTGTGAACGTGAATCCCTCGATATTGATACACAAGGGACCGACTCGGGAAGGCGGCGAACCCGGAACCAACACCGTAGACACGAGGACTGGCGCCGGAGGTCGAGTGGCCAGAATCCAGCATCTACCAGGAGACTAGGAATTGGGGAGGTCCGAAATGCGCCAGTAGCCAAGCGGACTCCAGCATGATGTACAGAGTCCAGCACGCGTAGGCGAGCTTCTGTTGCAGAGGAATAAATCTCACAACCATATTCTAACTTGGGAAGGATAAGTGTTCGGTGCAGGAGGAGTAAGGTGTCTCTGTCTGCACCCCAAGAGGTATGACTTAAAACCCGAAGAAGAGACAAAGCTTTTTGACAAGACGCCTTAATGTAACGAAAATGAGGGACCCACGTCAGGCGACTGTCAAACACAAGGCCAAGGTAGCGAGTTGTTTCCACACATGATATTCGCCTATTGCCAAGGTATAAGTCAGGGTCCGGATGGACACCACGTTTGCGACAAAAATGCATAGCGACTGTCTTAGATGCAGAAAAGCGGAAACCTCTCCTATCAGCCCAAGTGGATACTCTATTGATTGCTAACTGCAGTTTCCGTTCGATCAGAGACATCCTTGCCGCAGAAAAGGAAATACATAAGTCGTCCACATATAAGGAGCTGTGAACACCATCTGGTAGGACACCAATAACACCATTTATGGCCACCGCAAACAGCGTAACACTAAGGATACTTCCCTGTGGCACACCATCTTCGAGTGGAGTTGCGTCGGAAAGGACACCACCCACTCGAACCCGTAAAAGACGTCTAGATAAAAACTGTTGAATAAAAATTGGGAGACGACCACGTAGACCAAAGTCAAACAGACTCCGTAAGATACCATGGCACCAAGCCGTGTCATAAGCCTTCTCCAAATCGAAAAACACAGTTACCTGGTGGTGGTCTTTGGCAAACGCCTCGCAAACAGAGGCTTCGAGAGATAAAAGAGCATCAATAGTAGACCGCGCCTTCCGAAAGCCATATTGCACTGGAGACAATAAGCTGTTGCTCTCCAGGTACCACACAAGCCTATCGTTGACCATCCTCTCGAGCACTTTGCAGATGCAGGATGTTAAAGAAATAGGACGATAGTTCGTTGGGTACAGATGGTCTTTACCAGGCTTCGGGATGGGAAGGACGACTGCCACCCTCCACGAATCAGGAAAGTCACCGGTACGCCAGATCAAATTAAAAAGGCCCAATAAAAACGTCAAAGCATTATCAGACAAATGACATAAAAAACCATAAGGAACATCATCAAGACCCGGCGACGAGTCGTGACACTGAGATAAAGCCGCCCGCAACTCAGCGACGGAGAAAGCTATATTATATGACTCACCACCAGAAGAAGGAAAAGTCACTCCCGCAGCCTCCGACCTTTGCCGATACCGAGCTCCCAACGTATTGGGGTCTCTCCGACATACACTCACAAACGAGTCTGTAAAGAGATCGGCAACTGCCTTGGGGTCCGCTACTAACTCCCCAGCTTGCAATAAGACAGGAGAAGGGGGAGGGGAAAACTTTCCCGAGATCTTACGGACTTTATTAAAGACCTCAGTAAGCGGGGTCCTAGAAGTAATGGAGGAGATATAAGATCTCCAGGAACCACGCTGAGCAACTTTAAATGTGCGCCTCGCCCGTGCACGAGCTCGACGAAAATCCTCCAAGTATAGAGGGTCCCCACGGTAGCGGCAAACCCTATTATAAGCAGCCCGCTTCTCCCTCACGGCTCTAGTGCAATCCTCGTTCCACCAGGGAACAGGACGTTTAGGGAAGCGACCGGACGTCCTAGGAATAGACTGAAGAGCTGCAGAATGCAAGAAATCAGCAAAGTAATCGGCAGCCTCATTACAAGAACCAAAGTCAGAAATCAGACCAACATGAGAACTTAAGTCCTCAAAACGTTGCCAATCCGCCTTATCTAAACGCCAGCGAGGAGGGCGAGACTGCGGCTCGGAGTCAAGGGACTCTATTAAAATCGGGAAATGGTCACTTCCGTACAAATCCGGGAGGACCCGCCAGGTAAAATCAAGAAGACAATTCGAAGTACAGAGGGAGACGTCAATAGAAGTAAAAGTCCCCGTCGGACTATGAAAGTGTGTCACATCACCAGAATTTAAAACCTCAAGACCCTCGTCATCAATAAAAGATGCGATTAAAATGCCACGAGGGTTAGTAGCGTTATCATCCCACAAGGGATGGCGACCGTTAAAATCACCCAAAATAAGAAACGGAGAAGAGAGTTCATGAGCTAGGGCGACCAGGTCAGGCTTTACTACAGGAACACCGGGAGGGAGGTACAGGCTACACAGGGTGTAGAACCTGCCCAGAAATACTTTGACAGCAACAGCCTGCACAGGCGTGCGAAGCTGTTGGCTGACAAAAGGCACATCGTTACGAAGTAAAATCGCCGTGCCACCGTGGTGGCCCTGACCTGGAAAAGGTTTACTAAAAAAGGAACGATAACCAGGAGGACTACAGTGAGAGAGGTCACCGAGCATCGTCTCCTGTAAACAAATGCATTCAGGAGAGAACCGGGATATTAAACAACGGAGTTCCTCCCACGAGGCTCGAAGACCTCTACAATTCCACTGTAAGAACCGGAAGATAACTAGTGGGGAGTCCGCGTCCCTTTCAGGGACTTGCCCTTCTTTTCACGTTCACCAAAAGGTACCGTGACAAGACGAGAACCGGGAAGACCAGAAGCCCGCACTAGAGGATGTCGGGAACGAGAAGAAGGGCTGGACCGACCGGTCGCAACCTTTGGACGGTGAACTACTTTAACAGGAACGACTGCACCTTTGGTGGGCGACACACCACCAGAAGGCAGAGGTGAGACTGGACGAGCAGAGCGGTCAGAAAGTACAGGGTCTGGAGATACAGGACTACCTAAAGGTTGGGGCAACGGACCCCCTTGAGAAACCTCCATATCAACAGTCACAGGAACATCAGGAACATCAGTACGACCCAGCGAAGCAGAACGTACTGGAAAACCGTCACTAGTAACCGCAGACGTCGACGGGACCCTGTCGGCAGAACGCCCACGAGGAGTACGACCGACAGCAACCTTAGTCGGAGGCAGTTGCAACAGCTCAACCGAATCAGCGGAACCATGTTGTCGTTTATTGGTAGCCCGCTGACGGTCCCTGCGCCTAGGACTCCGTGGCGGAAGCGGCGCCGGAGTAGGGCAGGAGTCAGCGCGAGAAGGAGGCAGATCAGGAACCGCTGGTGTACCGTCGCCCGAGCCTTCCAACACAGAAAACGTATTTCGGACAGGGACGCCTAAGGGAACAGAAAGAGAGGGGGGAGACTGCGACAAAGGCAAACGTGAACCAATTGCAGCGGAGTAGGACTTGGCCTCCCCACTCCGTCCTTGCCTATAGGAAAGCTCACGGCGAGCACTGCCAATACTAATAAAGGAAGTGTTCGCAAGATGGAGGACATCCTGTTCTAGACGATATCTCGGACAATCCCTGGAACGTAACTGGTGATCTGACCGGCAGTGGAAACAGTAAGGATCGGCTTCACAGTTATCAATGCCATGGGAGCCTAAAACAGAGCAACGGCCACAGCGAGAGGAGGAAGTGCAATGCTTCCTGCCATGGCCAAATTCATAGCAGTTGAAGCACTGCAGAGGTCTGTCAAGAAAGGGCTTCACCCTGAGATGGAGAGGACCAACTTGTACATAATCTGGTAAGACCGAACCAAAGAAAGTCAAAACAACCATATTGCCTCTCCCGTTCACCTTCCACACCTTCTGCACAGTCTGAGGACACATGGCGCGTATCTCCTCCTCCGGAAACTCCCACAGGTCATAGTTGAACACTATACCCCTACAATAGTTGAAGGTACGGTGGGGGCGGATGGCATCAAACATGCACTGTGGATCACACCTAAAATTGAGGAGCATCTTTGCTTGGGTCAAGTCCTTCGCTCTTATTAAAAGAGCCTTACCATACCGACGCAGATTCTCTTTAGGAACGGTGCCAAACTCCCTCTCGACAAACTGGCAAGCACGTATGAAGTTACCCTTGCCACCCCGGAAGTAGGCAAGGAACCACCGCGGGGTAGGGGCCTGGCGAACCCCCTTGGAGGCCTCCTCAGCAACTCGTTCGAAGATGTTCGGAACGTAGTCAGAGTCAGACTCGGCCACGTTCGCAGAGGCTAGGAGTTCAGGGCGAGGGGCAGAAAAGCCAAAAGTGCCAGACGCGTCAAAAGCCGAACGCGCCTGGACAGCGGTGGTGAAAGTCACATAACACCGATTCGACCCGTCGGTCTCATAAATGAGCCGAATCCGGGCCACATCCCCGTAGGGCTTTACGAGATCGTGGAGAGCCCTGTATGTAAGATGTTCAGGGACATCTCTAAGTAGGAGGACATCTCGTCCCCCAGAAGCTAGCGCAGGAGACCCACAAAGACCAGTGGAATCCACCCCGAGGGCCTGGTCGCCCACCACTCGAGGGGAAGGTGAAATAGAGTCTTTATCCATGAAAGAGAAAGATAGAGAAGGTTGGCCCCAGGGGCCAAGAGCTACCGCCTACCGGACAGACGAGAGGACCGAGCGCTGGCCGCCGCGGGCGGGGTACCTCGTCCCCCACGGGACTGCTCGTTTTAAAAAGCAGCCCCCATGGCTCGAAAGTTTGCCCACGACGGTGCTAAGACCCCCTCCCTCACGTCCTCCGGCCCAGACACCCAACCATCCAACACAGGACGGCCCATAGAGGGCGGTCCCCCTGGCGGGCGGCACTGATGACCCGTACTGGCAGCCTACGTCAGGAACCATTTAGTCTGGTCCCTCGCTGGCGACCTTCCTAGCATGGGAAGCCCTCTCCCCCCAAACTGGGGCGGAGCAGGGGCCGAAGCCCCCTCTAGTCCAGCTCGCCAGGTCATAGGGACACGCAAGCCCCCCCACCACGGCAAGGCGGTTCCCACTTGGGGGGGAGAGGCTGGCAGGAAAAAAAGGCGAAACCATATGGTATAGAAAAACAAAAAAAAAAAAAATTAGAGAGTAGAAAGGAAACAAGTAATCGATGACTGACTATTAGTGTTTGTGGGGGAAGGTGTTAATGCTTGGTAAATGTATTGATGTGTGCGTAATGTGTACGTGGATGCACAGTGTGTATGTCGAAAGAGTGGTGCGGCAGCCTTGCCTAGCGCTTTCTAGGGAGGCAGCAGTCAATCAGTCCCCAGGGGCCGTATCCACGAAGCTGCTAAGACGTCGGTCTTAACAAACAAAGATGGCCGCCCTCGGCCTTAACTTGCTCGCCGTCGGCATTAACTTGCCTCCCGTCGGCCTTAGTGTCGTCCATAGCGCTAAGAGTGGATCGACCCTGTTTTAGCAGCGCTAGGACCGACGGAGCTGAATGTAAACAATCATCATGGCTGCGCCACAGGAGCATCCACCACACCAACCAACAAGAAATCACCGTATAAGAGATGTGTTAAATGAGCTTAGTGATGCTGAGCTCATCAACAGGTACAGATTTGATCGGGAAGGTATTATATATGTTACCAATCTTGTGAGGGAAGCCCTATGCAGTGAGACCAGTCGGTCAAACCCGCTCACCCCAGAGATGAAGGTTATCATAACATTGCGCTATCTTGCCACTAGGAAAATGCAACAGTGTAGCAGTGATGACCTTGGCCCCTCCCAGTCCGGGATCAGCAGAACCATCACACAAACCATAGATGCCCTCGCAGATCCCAATATCCTCAAGAGATTTATATTCTTTTCTGTCACTACAGACACAGCTGAGAGATATAAAGAAGACTTCTTGGCCATTGCCAATTTCCCTAACATCGTAGGTGTAATTGATGAAACTCGCATAAGAATTGTGGCACCGAAGGAACAGGAAGAAGTGTATGTGAATCGCAAGGGATTTCACAGCATTAATGTGCAAATAGTATTCGATGCCAGTTATTGAATTTTGGACATCCTTGCTAAGTGGCCAGGGTCAGTGCATGATGCACGTATTCTAACCCTTTTAGCCCTGAATTATGAAGGAGTTCGAATTTTCTCATGATTTTCTAATATGTTGTTTATTATCATCATAAAAAAAGTACCATGTGGGCAAATTGCCAATTTTCTATTTCATTATATATTTTTTTGAGGTGGGATTCTTGGAGGTTAATTTTGGCGTTATTATGGGGCTAATTTTGAAAAAAGAAAGAAAGAAAATATGTTTTCTTTATTTTTAGCTTGTTACATACTACAAAAGCCTCATTCATGTATTAAATCAAATCATGTACATGCAAAAAAATACAAATTCATTATAAGCTTATCACTAAAATTTTTACTAAATTATTGATTTCCAGTATTTTTAGACTTACAAAGCTTGTTAGTATAGGAAAACCTTTCTCCGACCAGCAAATTATAACACGTCAGTTTTTTGTTATAAGTTATGCATTGGTGATATTGAAAGAAAACTCCTTTAGCATTATTATTGAAATGAAAATTATACTAAAAAGAAAAAAAAAAATTCATTGGTGCATATTTTCTTTCAAAACCAGATTTGAATCCTCATATACCAGTATTCCTCATGAAAATGCCATTCTATTTGTGAAACTCAACAAAGCAGTTTTTGGAAGTATTACAACACAAGTATATACCACAATGACTACATATAGAGATTGGTCTTGACTCAACTCCCTTTTTTGAGCACACCTCACACCTTCCTTTCTTATTGATAAATTGCGGCCAGTGGACACCTGTATTGTTAAGTCTTACAGATGCAGGAACAGAATAATAATTTTTGCGCCGTTTAGGGGCTCCAGGTGAGGTGCAACGTTTTCCAAGTGTGAGCAGACCAAGTGCTAGCTCTCTGCGAAAGCTCAATAATGAGAGCCTTTCTTCAGTGGTTCCATTATATGTTAGAAAGGCATTGACAATGGTCATATCAAGGAGACCAAAAAATATCCTGTGCCACCATTTTTTGCTTTTCCTACTTATTCCATACTTTTGTCGCAGCATGTCATGCATATCAACACCTCCCATGTAGTCATTGTAGTCCTTCACAACTTGTGGACAGGTAACTGTAGCCTTTGTTCCGTCTCGCTCTTTTCTTTGCACAGTGGTTGTGTCAGTTCCATGATAGTTCGATACTAAGTGTACGGCCTTGCTGTCCATCCACTTGTAGGCAGTTATTCCGTTAGGTGTAGACCTGTAGTCAAAGTCTCCTCTCTTGAGAGTCTTGTCATCTGCCAGTTGTGGGAAGTCTTTCCTGTTTGGTCTGATAGTGCCACATGCTAAGAACTTTTGCCCTTGCTAAATCTCCATTAGTGGTATTGATGAAAAATAATTATCAAAAAAGAGTTTGTGGTTTTTCCCACAAAGGTGACCTGCTAATGTGGTGACAACATGCCCACCCAAACCAAGCTTATATATATTGGGAGTATCTGATTCACCTTTTTTGCCAGTGTAGATCTCAAACTTGTAGATGTAGCCATCATTGTCACCAAGGCACCAAAGTTTGTAGCCACGCTTGATTGGTTTCATTGGGTTGTACTGCTTCAAGCTACTACGCCCTTTGAAAAGGATCATAGATTCATCTATGCTGAGATTTTGACTAGGTGCTCTCTTGTCACTAAACCTCTCATTCAAGCTATCTACGAGGGGTCTCACTTTGTAAATCTTATCTTTATTGGAGACATCTAGCTTATTATTATCATTCACATGCAATTTGCCTAAAATAAAAGAAAATCTGTCACGTGACATTGCTTTTTGAATTGCTGGTACTCCAACATCATCTCCTGTCATCCAGTAGTGGCGTAGTGATGGTAAACGATGATAGCCCATAATGATGTTAATGCCCAGAAACACATACATGTCATCTATAGAAACATCTCCAACCTTATCCTTTTGAGTACAGTAGAAATTTGTTTGAAACAGTAGCTCATCCATTATTTTTCATCAAAGAAATTGAGAAAAGCATCAACTGGTGACACAAAAGAATCAACTGCCTCTACTCTTTCCAAGTGAAACATTCCTTCTTCTCTTGCTTCCGATTTCTTCCTCCACCTGCGACGCTCGTTTTTCTTGTTATGTATATCTCTTACATTGTCACTTTCGGTTACTGAAGCCGTGTCATCCATAGCAGGATCATTTCCATGAGAAGCTGTTTCTCCTCCAATGTAGATAGTACAATGGGTATCTTGAGCCCGTGACAGTGGATCCCCCTTGGATGGACGGCTGAGGTCTGGAGATTCATCATCTGAGTCATCCTCAATATCGGTGTCTCCATAATCAGAAAGAATATCTTCCAGCAAGATTGCTACTGCTGCAGGATCTAGGCCACGCTGGCAATGACGTTGCCCTACCTGTGAAAATAGAAAAATATATAGTACATAAAACGTTGTATCAGTGCAGAGTTGAATATATACAAATCAGTAATGCATGTTGGTGTATGCAACAGTACCAGCTAATGCATGGCCACTTCAAAGTCATAGAGGAAATATAACAGCGTTTTGTTTGTAGAATAGCATTGAAAGAGATGAAAAATCACTCTAGTATAGCCTAACAAAACCTTTTCTAATGTAACATTGGTAACTTCTAAATATCTTACCCGCTGGACGTTCATCACTTAGATCTTATGAATCCACCTCCTTCGATGTATTCTACAGCGGTGCTGTTACCTCATTGGTTTCTACGGAAAAAAAAAATTACAGCATAACTTATATTGGTATATGAAAATACATATTACTCATAAAACAATGTATGATAGGTCATATATGAAATTAATAATTGAACATATATTATCATAACATATAACTAGAAAAAGATAATGACAGTATATTGACAAAATGGATAATATATCATCTTCCTAAAATATAATATTATTTCAGGAAATTCTCTCCATGATAACTGATCTCCTGACGGGAACTGACATACCCACTGAATATACCATGGTAAATAGTATTGAAAATGCAGTATTGTGAAAAGTAGTCTCTTGCATAATCAAGTATATACATTTTTCTTATATGTGCAAAAACAAGCCATCGCTACTTACTCAAATGAGTATCCAAGGGCAGCCAAATGAAGTGGGAAACTGCTTTCACTCCCTTCCCCCTTACTGCTGACAATAACACGTCACGTTCACATCGCGTAGGAGAAGAAAGTGCCAGATGAGCGATGACATCTTGAGATGAGGGGGAACTGAGAGTCCCGACAGGTTTTCAGTAGCATACAATTACTACTCTTAATACTAGGATGACAAATATAAGACGGGAACTGGAGATCCCGTCAGGGCGAAAAGGGCTAAACAGCAGTGGATTGTCAAGATTGTTTGAGGAAGGATATGTGCCAGCAGAAAGTCATTTACTTGGAGACAGTGGGTATACCTCCAAGACTTGGCTTCTCACACCATATCAACGTCCACTACCTGGCCCTCAGTCACGATATAATAGGTAAATACAATGTTGTTATTATTAGTAGTAATATTATTTAGTTTCTAGTTTCTTTTCTCTTGTGGGTTTTTCATTGTGACATTTTGTTTGGTTACCTTTCGTTGAGTTTGGGTAGGTTAGGTTAGTATTTGGTTCAGTAAGGTAAGTATCCATCTTATGATTAGATGTGCACATGAGTTAACTTTGGTTAGGTTAGGTCAGGTTAGATTGGGCTCAGTAAGAAAAGTATCTTATATATTGTGCACATAAATTTTAAATAGTTCTGTTTAGCTTACTAATGAGTTAGACATTTTTTTTATCTGTCAAGTATAGCAACGTTTGACAATTTTAAATCCTATCTATATATGGAGCTATTTATAAAAAAAAAGCATGTCAGTAAGTTTCTAAAGTATATTTCCTTTTGTGCTTTTCAATGTGACTTTATGTATGGTTAGGTGTAATAGTTAGGTTAGGTTTGATCTAGTTTGGGTTCAGTTATTATGATTATGATTATGAAGTATAGATAAAGAAATTAAAGCAGATGACCACTAGCACACCAAGATAGAAGAGTTAATACATTATTCAATAGTTATTTTTCAGGGCTCACAAGAGGACACGCAGTGTTGTCGAACGAGGAATAGGGCAACTCAAACGGCGATTTCACATTCTGCATGGCGAAGTTCGAGTGAGTCCGCCTCTCAAGGTCTGCAAGATTGTACAAGTATGTGGAATGCTTCACAACATTTGCAAAGAGCGGGATATTCCTCTTCTGGATGAAGACCAACCCATGGGTGCAGTGGCTGAAGCTGCGGTGCCATTGCAACAAAATGATGCCGCACAAGAGCCTGCCAATGCAGCCCGTGGTCACCGGAATGAGGATCGTGCATACCGTGATGCATTATGCAACTTGCATTTCAAGTAAGTTGAATCCCTGCAAGACATGTTATGCATTACAATTGTAAACAAATAGTTTTGGGGGGCATAGACAAATTAGACTGATTGTGTTGTATTTGATCTATTTTGTAATTGCTGAGTTTTTTTTTTTTATTTAAGAGGGGGAACGTTGCTAAGGGCAACAAAAACAATGAAAACAAAGAAGCCCAGAACATTCTCTTGAATATCTCTCTGATGTTATTATATTTCTTTTTATGTATTTCTTTGATATAATTTTTATTTTATATATCTCTCTTTTCAGCAATGACGACTGATGGAATGTTTGCAACAAGGCATCCTCTACCCACCTTGCTAATGTTTCTTACCACAATATATTTATTAATATATATACACCGCCTTTAGCATCATCTCCACTCTTCTAACTTACTACAATATCTGATGACATTCTCATAATTTGTTTCAAATCTGGACATAGTATAAAACAGAAAAGTCTAATTATATTAAAGCTATTGGAAATTAGTGAGAAATCAGTAACAATGGCCAAAAAAATGTTAACCATTATGAGAAATAAGTTTATAATGAAAATGATAGAAGTAATATTTACTTGTCTGCTGTTTTATTTTTGTAATAATTTTTTGTAGTACTGGGTTTGTACCTGCATCTTGGCCTCAAAGGCATCAACAGCAGACTCCTGTGCCCGGGCAGCATCTTAAGCTGGAGGGTACTTCACGAACTTAAGTTGTCCAAGTGAGTCTGATACTTGTGGCGAGCAGTCAACTGGTTAATATATATATTATAGTTCTCAGACCCGGGTTTGGAAGCAAACTCAGATTATAAAAGTTAATATATTAGGGGTGATATTTACAGGGGTTTCAAGACACAGTTAGAACGTAATGTCTCTGTCTTTCTCGGATAAGTGTAAAGTCCGTCTCTTGGGAGATCACTTAGACAGCACTTGAGTCCCGAGAAAGCACACGTTCACGCACAACACAAAAGTCCTCACACCCCAAACACCACGCAAAACCAGGGAAATACCGGCCAGCGGCGGCCCAGTTGGATTCCCCCCCAACCGCCTCACACCGCAGCTCGATTTTTTCTTTCTGCCTTGTCCGGCAGACGACCGGCGGCGGCCCTGTTAGGTCACCCCAACCACCTCTCACAGACGCTCGTTTTCTTCTCTCAGCTCTCTCCTGGTGCGGCCCGCCGCGCCTCACGCCGCAGGAAACTGTTGACTCCGAGGCGTGGTCATGTGATGCAGGGATGGGTGTGTGTGTCTGATGCCTTAGTGTTCAAGTACATTATTTTATCTCATATAGTGATGTCATAAACTACATTCTACTTAGAGTTTATATTATTATATTTTAGAAAATGTAAAATCGTATAGATACAATAACACTTGAAATAGGACAAAGCTGTGTCAGCATTTCTGAAATATTGCACTATCTTATAGAGATGTTGCATCAGATTATATACACATCAATATTTACAGTGAATTCCTACCTATCATGTGCCTAACATCGCTCGATCACCTACAACATCGCGTCCTCGCGATGTCCTCAAGACATGTACCTATCCATGTTAAACTGGTCTACCCTCAGTGTTTCCTGGCTGTTGCTGGAGTTTTACTTTAAGATCATAATGCAATGACGTAGCTTGTTTAAAACAACATTACAAGGTCACGAAGACAATACAGAAGATGAGAATAGGTACAAGCAGACTACTGTGCCCGGGGCAGATTCCTGAGCCCGGGCAACAGATTCCTGAGCCCGGGCAACAGATTCCTGAGCCCGGGCAGCAGACTCCTGTGCCCGGGCAGCAGACTCCTGTGCCCGAGCAGCAGACTCCTGTGCCCGAGCAGCAGACTCCTGTGCCAAGGCAGCAGACTCTTATGGTCCAGCAGCAGGGGCTCCGGCAGCTTCTTGCTGGACAGGATCAGCTGCAGCAGTGAGACCTTCGCAGATGAAGATCTCTTCTGCTGCAGCTGATGCACCGACACTAATAGTGACTGGTGCACTGGTCATGGTGTCACTGCAAGCAATGGACCAAATCATTACATAGGTGTAGAAACTTGGGGGAGACAGCTTATCTTCTCCCTTTGGTAACTTTTGCTTTTATAAATGACTGCTATTAATGAATTTTAAACAGGTGACAAACTGAAATTTTTCTCTTCACTGAATGGTGCTTTAATGACAGAGTATTATTCTCAATACAGAAGTAATATTTTACCCATATATGTTATTTTTATAAAACTTTAATTGACCTCAATAAAGTAAGCAAAAGTTGTAATCTTTGTTATAAAACTATTGGGAAGTTGGAGAGAAAGATAGGTGCCCTTAGCTGCCACCTCGTGTAAAAAGAATTGCAGTTAATGAATGGTAAACAGCTTATCGCTGTTTTTTCTTTCTTTTCACAGAATGTAGCCTTAATGACATTAAGCACTATTATTGATAGATGAATAATATTATACCCATATTTGCTATTTCTCTGAAACTTGCATGGACTTCATAAAATAAGCATAAGTAAGAAATTATATTATATCATAAAAAATAGGAAGAGGAAGGAACTAGGCAGGGAGGGAGAGTAAGAAAATAGGAAGAGGGAGGAACTATGCAGGGAGGGAGAATGAGAGAAGTTCTGAAAGCAAGGGAGTGTAGTAATGATGTAGTTGTGTTACAGAGTTTGAGTAGAGAGGAGGGAAGAGACGAGGTAGGTGATGTTGAGGTGGAGTGGAGTCCGTTTAAGAATATGATAGTAAAGGAAGGCCTAAATTATATAATAGGAAAACAGGAAACAAGTAGATACACACATATCATCCCGCTGGTCTACAGCTGCTTCCTCTTCCAGGACACATTTTTTCTCTGGCCCCAGGATAGAACTCACAACTTCATCTGGAATATACAGTGGAGGAGGAGGAGGGCCACCACCTAAAGAAAAAAGAATGCACACAGTCATATAAATTGCACTCATCTGAACATATAATAAAGGTTGCACTGCTTAGGTATGTTTTGAAAATCTTTAGGTTGTGAGCAACATCTCAAGTATTGTAATAAGTTAAATTAAAAAGGAGTGTAAGAGAGAAAATAAAAATGCACTCCTGTAAACCCTGCTTATCTGCAGGTGTATCAGTTTAAGTTCAGTCTGTTTTGTGTATAATATTTTTAAAGAACCACTTACATGAAAATGAGAAAATGAACTCACCCGTTCTCCTCTGGGCCTCCCGGAATCGCTGGATATTTTGCCTCGAGCGAGAACTGATGGCGAACCATCTTTTTTTTTTTTTTTTTACCTCGCTCGAGGTTCTGTTATTGGTAAAAGTTTGATTTAAGTTTTGGGCCATATTTTCCCAAATCTGATGTTTTCATTTTTATTTGAAATGCCCTGCTTGTTAAAGTTGCCTCGGAGTTCTACTGAGTGCTCCTGGTACATTTGTGCCAGGCACAAGCCTTCCTGAAACGTTTGACTGGAGCAGTGGCATCCATTGTTAGCTACAATGAGTGAAATAAATGTAATTAGCACCAAGTCATTTTGTCCTAACTAAATTCACTGAGTTAATAAGTTAGGTTAGTGAAGTTAGGAATTCATACTTAATCCTTTATTCTAGAAAAATATTTTTTATTTCTTCCAACCACCATTTCAATAAGCAGCAAATAAAACTTTATAACTTATAAATACTAAATGAGTAATTTCCCAAGGAAATTGAAAAAAAGTGCCTTACAGTAATGCATATTTCCCAATGGTTAACTCCTTTTTAATGTGTTAAACTGACAGCTTTTCCCACCAATACTCGTTAAAGTACTACTAATAAGCAATGTTTTTTGATGCCTTGAAGCCTTACCTGGTATAGTTAGGGAGAAAAGATGATGGTTTGCTGTTTTGAATGTAGCGCTGGGAGATGAGAAGGAGTGTTTGCTCGTTGCCAACAGGAATACTATTCTTCTTTTTTTCTTAAGTATTTTCATCTGCTTTGTTACTTAAACAGCAGTTGTATTGTGAATTCTATAATGGCCCTCGGGCTTTCGTGGAGCTTCACTGTCAGCCTTCGAGCTCAGGACGAGACAACAAACTTCCTTCACTTAACATTCGGTGAGCCGAAGCATCGACTCACCGCCTCATCACCACACACGGCTCACCAACCGGGCCTAGCCGCTGTCTTGAATCACCAACCCCGAGCTTCACTGTCACACCAGTCACTAACCCCAAGCTCACCTCTTGCCTCCCGACTTTCACTTCGGCAGTCTAAACCCAAACAGTAGAGGACTCACTCCTCTCTCCCGGGAGGAACTGCAGACTCACCAACCTCACGCTCTCACTTATGATACACCTACCATAGACAACATACCCCGTGCCACAGTAACATTATTTTCATTGTGTGTTTTCATGTTCATTTTGTAAGTTAAGTTCTTTAATATAATAATTGAATACTTTTTGGGGACTTAGTGTGTGCCTTCAACCCTTAACTTTCATTTGTGTGTCTGAGCGTCACCATCCCCTAGCATACTCCAGTACTGCTCGTGACAATTCATAAAAATAAAAAACAAAGAAAATGTTAGTATAATAATGTTGTGTTTAATATAATTCATGTCGATATTTGGTAAGCGATGCGTTCAAGAGCGCTCACTGAGCTGCACTAAAAACGAGCTAAGTACGACGGCTCCCGTCGGCCCTAAATCGTCGTCCATAAGGTAAGTACGATTTTGTACTTAGCCAGCGTCGACCTCGGACACTTTTCGTGGATACGGCCCCAGGTCCGTACAATCCACTGAGATAGCATATTTTCTCTGTAAGAACGCCGTATGCTGGTTTCCCCATGCAACATTGATCCCCGTTACGATGATCAATAATTGACAAGGCCCCCTCCAAACACAGCCCATCACAGGTCGAGAGTAATAGTAGTGACCATTAACTCTGGGCTATCTATGCGTGTAGGTAGTGTTCTGTAGTGTATATGTAGACACAGTGTGGAGCCAAAGAGGTGGCGCGGCATCCTTGCCTGGCGCTTTCTCGGGAGGCAGCAGTCAATCAGGCCCCAGATCCATACAACCACTGTGAAAGTGTACTTTCCTTTAGAGGGTCCCGGACACTGTGTTGTAACCCCCAGCAGCGGTGACCTTTAGTACCTTAAATCCCGATGATGGTCACCAACTGCCAGTGTTCTTGACTATTCACTAATCAAGAGGAAGCGAAGTGACCGTTTACTCCGAGCTATCTGTGGCATGTATGGAGGATGGGAGTAATGCTAGATATTGATGAGTGAACAATTACACAATGTGCGTATTGTATGAATAGTACTTACTTTGCCTTGACTCGTTCCCAAACTTTGGCCAGTTGTTGAGTATTCTTCTTTTCACCCAGACCAGAGGCGTTGAATTTCTCAGCCACTCTGGCTCAAGCCTACTTTTTCAGGAGGACGATCCTTCCATCTATGTTCTTGTTGTGTAAGATCTTTTCCTGCTTGATAATATATATGAGGAAGTCTTTAGCCACTACTCCTAGGGCTAGTCCTCTTGTCAGTTTCCATTTATCTGGAGTATGGCACAGAGGTCGTCCTAGTAAGCCGCCAGTAGGAGGTCTGATTCAGCTTGTAAACAAATGATGATCTTGATTATCATGGCTACCAACATATGTTTTGATTTCATTTACCACCAGAAGATCATCCAGAATATCAACTCTTATATCATATTTTGCTTTAAATAATGTATCCCAATAATAATGTAGGCAAATAAAGCATTGTTCTCGTATTTTCTTTCTAAGGATTAGCTTGAAAGGGATACCAACATTAAACAAGGCCCCAATATCGACCCCGCGCTTGCCGACGCGCGGGAAGATCACGGGGTCACTTTTTTATACCTCAATTCCGCTCTTAGGGTTGGGGAAGGGAAAGGGACGGGGAAGATTAAAAATACGGCCGTAAATCCCGCTGGATGACATCACAGTCGGCTCTAGTACTTGTTTTACGGCCTAGTTTGGTGTCAGCAAATTTTGACATTTTTTATAATTATGATGCCGCAGTCTAGATCATTTATGTATATTAAAAAAAAGTAACAGACCTAAAACTGAACACTGGGGAATACCACTAGTAACTTGAAGCCAGTCGGAGGCTTCTCAATTTATAACTACTTGTTGTTTTCTATTGGTTAGCCAACTCGCAATTCAACCACACAACTGCTCTCCTATCCCATTAGCTTTCAGTTTAATTAGGAGACGTTGCTGAGGTACGGTGTCAAAAGCTTTCCTGAAGTCAAGATAGAATATGTCGGACGGAGCTCTCTCATCGTAATTAGAAAATGTCATTAAAAAAATCTAGAACATTTCTTAGGCAAGATCTCTTGTTCCGGAACCCATGTTGTGAATCTAATATTAATTTGTGGCTTTCAAGAAACGAGGTGATTTTGTCAAGTATATAAAAAATATATATATATAACTACCGAGGTGAGACTGATGGGTCTGTAATTACCGGCTTCGCTTTTGTTACCTTTCTTGAAAATTGGCGTGACATTTGCGCATTTCCCGTGACTTGGAACTGTATTTTCCTGCATTGATCTGTTAAAAAGTAGTTGAAGAGGTAACACGAGTTCATCTTAACATTTTAATAGCCGAAATGATAATCTAGATTATCAGCACCTGTGCTTTTCTTGGGGCCGAGGTTCTGCAGGTGTTTGGCTATATTGTCTTCGTTTATTTCACCTATTATTATTAACTTGCCTTGCTAAAGTAATTTCGAGGTTACGTTTCGACTTTCTTATATCTCTCTCACAAGATCTTTTGATGGCAATTTAGCAACTGTAGTTGTTATCACATTTGGTTTGTTTATGTTTAGCGTATAGGCTCTTTTTCTTGGAGATTGTGTTTCAAGGACTTAGTCATCCATTGAGGTTTTTTTTTTTGTGATATCGACCCGTTTTCTTCCTCGAAGAATCCATTTACTCTCCGTTTCTAGGAGAATGTTGTTGAAGGCTGAGCACATCTGCTCCATGTCTGTATTTGCGAAAACTGTTTTCCCAATTAATTCTTTGTAATTCAAGTTTGAGTCTTATTATATAATGTTACCTTTTTTATAGTTAAGGACTAAAAGCGGGTTTTCCTTTGTCTATTTCAATATTAATATTGAAGCGTATAACTTTGTGATCGCTGAGAAAGGTATAACTTTTTACTACAGTGAGTAGTAGTCTGGATCCCTCGTTATCGGTAGACTCCGCATATAATGGCCGTCTTGGTTTCAAGTATTGACTCGATTTCTTTATACAATAATTTGTCATTATCAGGGGTCGTTTTAGGAGGTTGGTAAATAGTGGCAATTATTACGTGTTTTTCGTTTATTATCAGTTTGGCATATACCGATTCGTAGGCTGGTTTACTTGATTTATTTCAATGGCACTTATGTTATTTCTAATACATATTAATATTCCACTACCTTTTGTTCATTCTACAATTAAGAAACGTATTATAGCCAGGAATGTTAGCCTCTGAGAGAAGGTGTTTATCGCAGGTGTTTAGCCATGTCTCTGTTATATTTATTATGTCAGGATTTTCCGACATTCCGTATGCTACGAATTCATCTCTTTCTAATTATGCTCCGTGCATTTGTATAGAATAGGTTGAGGCTTTTAGATGTTTTTACATGTTTATAGGCCAATACGATACGCGGATCACTTAGTGAAAATCATCATCCTGTGTTTTTTGTGCGTTCGCCACTGGCACCGCTGACGGTTCACCTGTCTCATCCTCCCTGTCTACTTCTGGTACTTTATTTTCTTTGGGAGCTGTGTGGTCATTGTCAGTTTCACTGGCAACTTCCTCTGCACTGCCTGCGCTATTTGTCATCCTCAACTGTGCTCCCTTGTCCTATCTTTGGGGGGCGAGGTATGTCAGCTATAGCTTCTATAACTCTACCTAACCTCGCCTTACCCACACAGTTAAGGTGTAATCCATCACGGGAATACAAGGTTCTGTCCAAACAGAAGTGATGCCAAAGATCGAAGTAGTGCATGTCTTCCTGCCTATAGAGCGCTGATAAATCCCAGTTGATAACCGACATCTTCCTAAACATGGCAAGTCCTGCATCATATCGGGGAATGATGCCACACACTGCTACCTTCCGTCTCCATTATATCCAGATACTTTTCTACGATGTCGGTTGCTGATTTCTCCTTAGAGTTTTCCACTAGGTGGTCAACTCTTTCCGTGATATCTTGCGACTAGGGTAACTATGTTTTCTGTTTGGTTTCCCTCTACAAAATTGGTAATCTTGGCCGATAACAAGACTATCCCCAACCAGAATTATATCCTGCTCGGGTTCGGTCTCTTCTTGCAAAACTGCAAACCTATTCTGTATTGTTACAGTGGCGCTCTCTACAATCTATGCATTGGCCGTTTTTCCGTTCTTAAACGCCTGAAAGCCATCGTCTGCTAATGTTGTATCGTCTGTCCTGCTCTCTTCTGGTTTTCCATTTGTGGCGATGGCTTTACCTGCCTGTACCAGTTTCCTGACCTCTTGTAGCTTGTCCTTAACACGAGCTACTTCAGTTTTCAGTTCCTTAATTTCGGCCAATGCAATTGTCTGGGAATTGCAAAATAGACAAGAAAGTCGACTATCTTGCTCCAGAAACAACTCCATGACGAAGCCATTTCCACACCCGCAACACGGGTAGCGTGTAGCCTTAGGCATTGTGAAACGTCCGAAACAAACGGAAAACACGAATATAAGTACTGAAAAGGGAAGTGGATTTAAATACACTGGGAACTTAGTGATTTACGCAGGTAGCAAAAGGATTCTGTGGCCTGTTGAACTAAGGCTTAAGTCAGGTCAAGGGCAACCTAGCTCAGCGGTCAAGGGAGAGACTAATTCCCTTGGGAGTTCCCAGTTGGACAACGTGAAGCTCTAAATTCACCTTGGCAATTCGAAAATGCACACGTGGTTACTATCAGATACACCTAAAACGGGGCCACTAAAAAATAAATGAACGTGAGAACGAAAAACAAAAAGGAGGAGGAGTGCAAAGGAATGCAGAGTAAAACCAAGCAGCAGCAGCAGACCTTTTGGTCCTTTCAAGGCTGCTTGGTTACTACTGCTAACTATCTACAGGGAAGAGAGACGGGACAGCACAGAAGAAAGCTCCTCCCCCACCCACCGCTCCCTCCAGCTTTAGCTGGCATGGAAAATAGCTTGGAAAAGTACCATGCAGTATGGAAAAACTAGCATGGAATTTCAACAGGAAAGGATGAAAGGAAATTTTGCTATTCCCCTATGGCGAACTCTATATGTCCATCTGAAAAGGAAAGTAACATATATCTGAGAAGAAAAGAAACACAAACCATGACATACGTGTTAAGATTAATCAGACAAGAAGAGAGCTTGTTGAGTGTTTGCTTTTGAATATTTAACAATTTTTTTTGAATGATGGAATAAAGCTGCTGTATACAATTTCAGTGGGCAGCTTATTCCAGATGGTAACAACTCGGTTAAAGAAAAAGTACTTAGCCTCGTGAGATTTAAAGCGTTTACGTATAATTTTGCAACCATTATTTTTTGGTATTGAAATGTTAAAATAGTTATTAACGTTAAGATTACTATATCCTTTCAATTTTTGAAAATTTCGATTACGTCTCCTCTTATCCTACGGTTTGTTAAGCTAAATGGGTTTAATTCTTCCAGTCGTTCCTCATATATCTTATTTTTCCGGCTTGGAATCATTTAAATGACTCTGCGTTGTATATTTTTCCAGTTTTTCCATGTCTTTTTTGTAGTATGGCGACCAGAACTGTACACAATATTCGAGTTTAGGACACACCAATGAGTTATATAAGGCAAGTATGACTTCTTCAGATTTAAATTCGAAGGTTCTACCAATGAACCATACTAATTTATTTGCCGTTTTTACTGTTTATATGCAGTGTTGGCTCGGCTTAAGGTCCTTTAATACCACAATGCCAAGATCTACTTTTTTCTGTACTTGCCAGAGGCACATTTTTCATCGAGTATTTAGTTTGGACATTGTTGTTTCTGATATGAAAGACCTTGCACTATTCTACATTAAATTTCCTCTGACATTTTTCCGCCCAGCATGCTAATTTGTTGGTCACATTGTAATTCTTACCATTGTGACGCTGACTCTACTTTACTCATTATTTTGGTGTCGTCTGCGAATTTACTTAGTGCAGTTTATGCCTTCATCAATATCATTGATGTATATTATGAAGAGTACGGGACCTAAAATAGAGCCTTGAGGAACAACGCTATTTATTTTATGTCACTGTCACTCTTTTCCGTTGATAACATGTTGTTTTACGTCAGAGCCAATATCCCAGCAATTTCAGGGTATTTCTGGCTATGCCGTGATCTTTTACTTTTCTTATTAGCCTTTTATGTGGGACAGTGTCGAAAGCTTTCTGAAATCAAGGTAAATAATGTCCACTGCTTTAGTCTCGTTAAATACTTCATAAAAGAAGTCTATGAAATTTGTTAGGCAGGAGCGTCTGTTTCTGAATCTGTGTTTGTAGTCATTTATTATTTCATTCTCTTTTAGTAACGTGACAATCTTATTTCTAATTACCGTTTCCATCAGCTTGGATACTACCGAAGTAAGACTGATTAGCTTGTAATTTGCTGGGAGTAATTTATTTCCTTTTTTGAAAATGGGCGTGACATTTGCTAGCTTCCAATCATTGGGGATTTTCCCCGTTAGTAACGTTTAATCAAATAAAGTTGAGGGGTTTTACGAGCTCATTTTTTGTTCCTTAAGAAGCCTTGGTGATATTTTATCTCTCCCAGGTGTTTTGTTTACGTTCATGCTGTTCATGACTGAGAGGATTTTATTTTTTGTGATTGAAGTTAGGCAGTGTGACACCCTGTGTCTGAGGCGCGACGGTAGGCAGGTTACCGTGAAGATCCTCAGTCGTGAAGACTGCTGAAAAGTAATTGTTCAGGGTGTTTGCCATATCTACTTCGTTGTCTATTTGTTAACCATTTTCCGTTAATGACCAACTGTTGATGTTAGGACCCTTTCAGTTTTTACGTAACTAAAATTCTTTCGTGTTTGTTCTGCAGGAGTTTGCTATCTGAGCTTCAACAGATTTCTTGCTGCGCCTGATCAGCTTTTTCGTTTGTCTGCACAATCTGTCATGTTCGTGATGATTTACTTTATATCTGTGGTACGCTTCTTTCTTTGCTAGAAGGCAGCATCTGATCTCGTTCCACCATTTCGGTTTGGTATTTTTTGTTTCTTCTGTTACGTAGCGGTACACACAACTTCGCTTTTTCATTTATCGTTGAAGGTAACGCTTCCCGTGCTTTGTTTATGTCTGGTGTTTCCAGCAATGTATTCCAGTTTATGGATGCAAGCCGCATGCGGAGGCTGTCATAGTTTGCACGCCGATAATGAGGCACATTTTCTTTACTTTCATTTACCTTAGTTTTAATAATTTCAATGGTAAAGGATAAACTATGATGGTCGCTACTGCTCAATTCGCTACTGCTAAATACTGGTCCAACTTTTAGGTCTTCGACTGTATTGTCATCATTAGTGAGGACAATATCAACAACATTGTTTCCTCTCGTCGGGTGCATGACGTGTTTGTGGAGTGATTTTTCTAGTAAACTAGTATAGAGCTGTCGACCTGTATGAACAGAGAATGGTTCGCCCCCACCTCGTGACTGAGAGGTTAAAGTCCCTCATTGTTAAGCAATTAGTTGCGCAGCAAATGTCCGCTACATGTTCATATACCTGTTCGTGTATAGCGGGTGACTGGGTTGGAGGGCGATAGAAGAGACCTAATATTATTTTTTGTGACTTTTTTTTTATATGAATGAAAGTGAAATCAATATTTGCAATGGCTGGGGTTTGCATCAAACGTGAATTAAGATTACTTTTAACATATAACATTACACCGGCACCTGTACGGTGAGATCTCTCGCTATTAAAAGAGTTGTAGCCGGGAAATGAGTACTCGGCCAGGTAGTCTCTGTGTGCTGAATTTATCCAAGTTTCAGTGCTACCAATGACGTCGTAGTTTTCTTCGTATATAAGAACCCGCAGCTCATCAAATTTACTTCGCAAAGTACGAGCATTAAAATAACAGGCTCTGATCTTATATGAATGTGTAGATGTACGTGTTGTATTTTCTACGAAGCTGGCGTTACCGTTACCGCTCGCCATTTTTTGTTTTGTTTTGAGAAGTCAAACTTTGTTATTTTATAGTCTCCCCATCCTCGCTGCACCCACCGAATTCAAGTGAAGCCTGTCTTTCTGAAAGAGACAGTGTTCATTATAAAAGTCATTCCACATATCATTAAATTTTACGTTTCTCTGTTGGCAGAGAGTCTTCTATTTGTTATTAGTACTGAAGGCGATGTTGTAGAAGCGAGCGTCAGCCTTAATCCTCGGAAGAATGCCTGAAATGATAATATTTCTGGATTTAGATTTGTAGTTCTGTATCATTTCCTTGTATTTCGCCATCAGTTCTTCTGAGCGGGTGTGCTGGATGTCGTTGGTACCTGCGTGGATGAGAGTGTATTACTAGAGGCGTCGTTTGTGATCTCGTCAATCGAGCCTGTAATGTCTTCCAGGGAAGCAGTATCTCCGTCTACGAGAGGGGAGGGACACGTCCACAAAACTCCTCTAACCGACCTCCCACAATCGAGTCGCCAGCGAGTCTTGTTTCTTCGTGGACATCCACCTGATCGCTGAGAATGGAAAAACGATTAAGGTGGTAAGGGGTAGATGGCTGCGTTGTGTGTTTCTCCTTGCCCCATTTCTAACAGGTGTGAATGCTGCATCCTGGGGGTGAGGGGGGGGTAAGATTGGGGGGTTGAGAGTGAAGTACCTGGGGCGCGTGGTATGGCAGCAGTGGGAGGTCCATGGCCGGTACCACTCCACACACTACCACACCACAGACAGACACAGATCTACCCCGCGCGTTCCTCCTCTGTACTCTGGACTCTTGCCTCCGTTACAAAGGAAGGATTTACGTTTAGTGTGTTTTTTGCCACTTGGTGGCCTTATTTTTTCACGCTCGGTTCCGGACTAAGTCCCAGACACCGAACTCTGAAATGTGTCTCTGATATAGAAGAAGAATTTCTTCGATTAAACTGTTTCTGCTACTTTGTGGACTTTGTTCTTTGAGCTGCTGCTCGTCTAGTGTGTTGGGGACCTAGTCCCAAACACTGAAGATCATCTATTGGATTTTTCCAATGTCCTCTCACTTTGTGGACTGTTTTTTTTTTTTTACCAGATTGTTACCTGATTTATTGCCCATTTGGATAGTGCTTGACCGGTACGAAGCTGATCCCCGGAGGTTTGCCATTCAGTGCAATTACGTGAGGGGGTCCTTTAGTAAGGACGGTTATAGGAAGTCAAGCACTGGGTCAAAGGGAACTGACAGACAGGTATAGCAGACCCTCACGGGTCAGCAGTTTTGCAATTTTTATGCAATTCTGCTGTAGGCACTATGAAACATGAATAGAATTAAAATAGTGTAAGAACCCTGACAGAAGTAGGAAATTAAAGCTTTTGGAAATTCTGTCCAGCAATGAGGTTCATGTTACTGGGGCTTTTCCTGCTAAACATTACTTCATTGTCATTGCACTCAATGAAGATCATGGTAATAAAATCTTCTCCAGAGCAGTCAAAAGCATACTGAAAGAAGAGTATAACCCATTGATGCCTGCTGAATTGAAAGTGAAGAAAAGTGTTATTCTGACAAGAGTAGATGAAGTAATATATGAGAAAGATATGGATGAGATTGCAGAGGAGTTGATGGCTAAAAACATCTGGATAGAAGATGAGTTGGACTCAATATATACATTTCCAAATTCAAATACTATTAAACTTGCTTTCAAACAAGCTTCTCTAGCAAAAAAAAAAAAAAAAAAAATGCACAGAATCAGGACTGCGTGCTTTCAAATTAAGTGGACGTCCTAATGATATCAGAACAGAAACTTTCATTCCAATCACATGGTGTATGCGTTGCTATAACCTCGAGGATCACTACACCAGAGATTTTCCTAAAAGTTCAACCTATAAAGTATGCTCAGAGTGTAGTGAAGAAGGCCACGTATGGCACGAATGTAAAGAAAGTAGTAAAAGATGTCTGAACTGTAAAGAACACTCAACATTAGCAATGAAATGTCCTAAGAGGAAGATGATCATGAAAGTAAAAGGAAAGCAGGAGGGAGAAAGACAAAACATGACTTACTCAGATATGACTAGAGTTCAAATCAACATTTCATCTCAGGCAAAACCACCTCAATATACTGCTCCCCAATTAACTAGAGAGAGATTACTAAAAATCAACATCTGTATATCACATGCTCCACACAAAACTTAATAGATCCAGGAACTTATGGCAAAGAGCTGAACAAAATGTTAATAGCCAATAACCTCTCAACAGTGATAATTCCTGACTGTCCAACATCAAGTTATACACAGAACCACAGCCCCAGGCTCAGGCACAGGCTCAGCCCCAGGCTTAAACAGAAGTAATAAAACCTAAAACTTTGCCAAGAGCAAGAAATATGAGTTCAGAAAGGAAAGGAAAAGTTGACACTAGCGAGGCAAAGCACCCACAACAAGTAAGAGAGGAAGATGTAGTGGATTGTAAAGATTTGCCTTTGAAATTATATACAAAAAAAGAAATGGGATGGCCTGTAGAGAATTAGACAGTTAAATAATTGGTATCTGATCTACGAAGTAACAGGTATAACTTACCTTTGAAGAAGAAAGACTGGATGAGGATGACTTATATAAAATGACCCGAGCTTACATAATAATCATGAAAGGATGCTGGAACACAGTTAACAATGAAAAAATAAAATCCGGTTTACAGAAAGCAAGATCTCCTCCAGAAGAGAGAGATCCTAGGAAATACACCCACTATGACAAATAGTCTCACAAACCTTACAATAGTACAGCATAATATAATGAGTTGGAAATCCAAACAAAATTCCTTGATTGACAACTATTTAAATGTTCAACCAGACTTGATTTTAAGGAGCAGCCATGCTTTAAAATCTACAAAAGCTTTTTAAAAGTACACAACTTAACTACAGTGAGAACTACGCAGACGGATTAGCTATAGCAATTAAGTATAACATCCCCATAAAATTTATGATTACGATAGATGTGCTAGCCAAAGAAATTGAAACTAGTCTTGGGCCTATACTTATGTCCACAACCTACCTTCCACCAAGACGTCCTTACTTGCCATTCCTGGATATTATATATATATATATATATATATATATATATATATATATATATATATATATATATATATATATATATATATATATGTATGTGTGTGTGTGTGTGTGTGTAGACCTTTAAACAATAATATTCCAACATATATCATTGGTGACTTTAATGGTAGACATTTACATTTCGGAAATAAAGACAATAATAGTTGGAAAAAGTTTAGTTAATCTAATAAATCAAGGGAAAATGATGCACTTGGGACTTTACTTCCCAACTTTCATGGGCATAAACTCTGCTACAATACCTGATTTTTTTTTTGTAACAAATATCTTAATTGCTATTGTGAATCTGGGGAAATTATAACTTCTGACCATATTCCAATAATTTTCAGATTATCTACAAAGCCATTCATTATGAATGCACCACAAGTATATAAAACTAATAAAGCAAACTAGAATTGATTTAAAGAAACACTGAATAAAAACATAACTCTAAAAAACTTAAACAACTGTAGCACAGAAAGACTCGAGCAAGCAACTAAAGAATGGATGGAAACAGTAAAGCAAGTAATTGATAAGGAAATTCCTAAACGCAATCATAAATTTATATAACAATTAAAATCTTCCCCTGAAATAAGGAACTTGGAAAAGCAATTTAAAGTACGAAAACAAAATGCTCTAACCAATGGATAGACAAATACCTTTCCGAGAGTATATTAGAATAAGGCATGAATTAAGAGAAAGATGCAGGGAGAATTACAACAAGAACTGGGAAGATAAGATTACGATCTAATGAACCATAGTATAAACAGCAAAAAGTTTTGGAATAATTTTAAAGTACTAAAAGGGAAAAATATAATACATACTAATTATATGAAACATCCTGAGCGGAAAAAATATATCCAAGATAAGAAGTGTGGCTTGATGGAAAGAACGTGGAGGAATATTTTTAGAATCTAAACTGAGGAAGGTGAAGACAAATTTGACAGAGATAATTCTGAACATACAAATGGTTATATAAATGTAAACAAAGACCGAATTTCTTCATTCCCTACATCCGACTTAAGTAGAATAAATAATGATAACCATGAAACAAGAGAAATTGAAAGAGAAGAAATTAAAAGCTTTATCAGAAGATTTAAGAATAAGGGACGAGGTTCCTCTAAAATAGATAAACTTGTACTAGAAAAAAATTCAGAAAAGGGTATTAATCAATTAAAACGTATATTTAATGCTTGTTATTCTGCGGAATATGTTCCAAAATCATTCAAGTCAGCCATAATAAAATTCATTCCTAAAAAGACAAGTCACCAGTACAACCTATAAACTACCGACCAATATCTATACTGGAGGTTCCTGGAAAACTATTTCAGAGAATAATACAAGGGAGATTAAATTGATTTTTAACTGAAAACAATGTAATACATGAGCGACAGCATGGATTTAGAGCATATAAGGGAATTCACACAGCCAATGCCACTACTTATGAAACCATAACAAACTCTTTAGCAAACAAACACCAAGTTTATATAATCCTAAGAGACGGGGCCAAAGCTTTTGATAAGGTGTGGCATAATGGATTGAAATATAAGCTATTAAGACTTCGAATGCCCACTATCTTAGAGAAAATCCTATGCAATTTTTTGAATGATAGAACAGCTAAAATTGTAATTGGCAAAGACAACAGTAATGATAAAAAGTTAGAAATTGGTGTACCTCAAGGGAGTGTACTCTCTCCTACATTATACTCTTTATTTACTAATTGTATTATTAGTTTACACACTAATAATTGTTTATATGTAATTGGTCAATATGTTAGATTTTTTTATTAATGATTGTAGAGCGCTTGTCGACGTTTATTTGATGTCGTGTAAAGCCGGGTGTTGTGGTGGCGGGCGGCAGGGCTTGGAGCAGTCGCTGTGCCGTGCCTCCCGTCAGCTGGTAGACACCCGGGTGGTGTCATAGGTTTGGTGCTGCTTATACATTAAGGTATGTTTATAGTTATTACTTGTACAGTTTGTTAGGGAGGACAATATACCCATTGGAGATGTAAATACAGGGTCATCCATATGTGTGCTTGTTGCGTATATAACACGCATTATAACAATATAATTTCATATTTCATCTTTGTACAGTGTTTATACATGGGTATTTCAGTTCACTGTTCTATGGTGCTGCATGCCTCTCCATACGGCCATATGTGGAGGGTGTAGGCAATGCAGCATTGGTTACGGGTCATCTGCTGGGTACCGGAGAGGAGGCATTGTTGTGAGTGAATTTTATATATGTTTTCATTGACGCTTAAGGTGATGATAATTAGTCTTGTACTTGTGCTAGCACATTAATGATTAAGGCTAATGATAATTGTTTGTGCTGTTGTGGTATTGATGATTTAAGTTAATGGTATTTGTTTGTGCTTGTGCTTTCACAGTAATGATTGGGTTTAGGGTTATTATGTTTGTGTTCGTGTTAGAATGTTAATGACTGTCGTGATATTGTTGATGCAATTTGATAACATGTAAATGTTGTGATAACAGCATAGTTTGTTTATTACGGGGATTTATACTTCATTGTATGCATGTATTATTGTATTAACCGGCAGGTCGAAAGTAAAACCGTTTTACGGCAAGCCCACTTTAATTCTGGTACCTGAGCAACACTAATGACTTACCTCCAGCTGGTCTAGGTTATCTAGACTCTATATTTGCAAAAGACATCCCTCACAATACCCAGCAAATCGAAAGCCATGATGAAATTAAATGTTGAAAGGGAGATCGAAAAAATTAATAAATATGAAAGGTAATGGAAAATACAAACTAGAAGAGAAATTTAGAATTATTCCCATAGCCCCCAAAAAACCCATGAAAATAATGGTAAAAGGAAAAGAACACGATACACGCAGAGAAGGAAAAATTCTAGGATTAAAACTACAAAGCAATGGAATGACCAGTCACTGCGCAACTGTTAAAAACCAGGGAAATGCAATCCTTACCAACTTAAGAAGGTTCTGAAACTTATCAGCTAAAGTAAAAAGTACGTGAGTAAAAAGTTTCATAATACCCACTTTAGAGTACCCACCAATACCAATATGTTCTGTATCACTTACTCAAAAAAAAGAAATATGCAAACAGTAGACAATAAGGTACTGAAATTCATGAACTGCAATGAAAACAGAGAAACATAGGAAGAATTACATAGAAAATACAATATTACTCTACTAAATATCTCAATCGATCAAAGAGCAAAAAAGATCCGGGAAGCTGTTAAAGAAACAGAGCCTGAGCACTACAACAATTTAACGATCAACTACGAATGAGAGTAAAAGTGGTTTCCAAAATCAAGTAAAGCAATAAATCGACGTACACCCGAGGCAATAAGTACCAGACAGCAGTAATTTGTTTGTCTTTCCAGAGATTCCCTATCCTATCCTCTAACCAAATATATTGATATTGTATCAAATGTATTGATGTAAACTTATAGCAATTTATGAAATATTTAAGATGATTTGCCACATTACATTCTCCAAAGAAATGTAAATACAACAACTTCGGGTCCGCAGCTGAAGCAGTTTTAAAAATTATAGGGTTTAGATGTGTTTCAGCTGGGGAAGTCTGTACCATTAACGCTACGCACAATAGGGGAAAAAAAAAAAGTGCACACACACTCTCTCTCCTACACACTGAAACAGAACAAGCTTCCCCAACAGTCTTCTAGGGAAAGCTGCGGTCCTGCCAATGCATTTGCGTCACCCAAGTTGTAAGTATAGTATGAATGTGTGTATGAATGCAGGATAATGTATGTACTTGTTTAAAAGAAAAAAAAATAATATACAAAATAAAAGTAAAAATTAGCACTGTGGTCAAGCCCACAGACTGTTCCTCTTACTACTTTCTTTCACCAATTCCCTTCACACCCACTTTCTCTTTAGCTAGCTACCTCCTTTTCTTCACCCCCCGAAAAAAAAAAAAAAGGCTGGTTCCAACATTTTCTGCTACAAAGCCCTGCAATGTTTTAAATCGAGTTTTTAGTTCAGTGAATCTTTTGCTTCCTTCCACAATTTCTTCAAGGCGTGTCCGTGTGTCCTGCAAAGAGTCAAGATTATTTCTTGTTCTGCATAACAAGATTATTTTGAAGTTCTGCATACCTCTTGTTTCCTTCTTCCACCGCTATTTCAAGATGAGAGTAGTGGGAGGAGTAGTGGAAGGAGGAGGAGTAGTGGAAGGAGGAGGAGTAGTGGAAGGAGGAGGAGTAGTGGGAGGAGGAGGAGGAGGAGGAGGAATAGTGGATGGAGTAGTGTGGGGAGGAGGAGGAGGAGGAGAAGTGGGAGGAGGAGTAGTGGATGGAGTAGTGTGGGGAGGAGGATAAGGAGGAGAAGTGGGAGGAGGAGGAGAATAGTAGTAGTAGTGGGAGGAGTAGTAGTGGGAGGAGTAGTAGTGGGAGGAGTAGTAGTGGGAGTAGTAGTAGTAGGAGGAGTAGTAGTGGGAGGAGAAGGAGAAGGAGGAATATATGGGAAAGACAAGTGGTAGGAGGCCTTGCGACCTATGTATGATGAGGCCACTCGTTCACTATACTACAGCTATAGCAAACTATATAGTAGGAGGCAAGGGTAGGACAGAAGAAGCTCCTCCCCACCCACCACTCCTTCCGGCGTTACCCGCCAAGAAATAAAACGAAAAAATACACCCCGATTGCTGAGAAAAGGACAATCGGAGAAATTTATACAGGAAAGATGGAAAAAATAGAGAACTATTGTAACTACCACTCTCACCACCACCACCACCACACTACTACTACTACTACTACTACTACTACTACTACCACTACCACCACTATTCTACCACCACTATTTCCACCGCCACTACCACCACTACTTTACCACTACCACCACCACTACTACCACTACCACCTCACCACCACCACTGCCTCTACTACTATCTAAAAAAAAAAAAAAAAAAAATTAGAAGACACTTTGTTTGTATTGTTTGTCTAATTTAATCTTGAAAGTGGCTACTGTTTTGACCAGGACGACAAACGCTTGTTCCAATATTCAACAACGTGAATGTTAAAGTTTTTTCGTAAATCAGTATTAAAACATTGTCCTTTAAGTTTCCAGCCGTTATTTCTAGCTAGTGACTGCGACCAGCTAAGTTCTCGGGCGACGATTGGCATCACGTCCCTGTACGCCCGTGATGTTTGCCAGTCGTCGCCCGATAACTTAACTGGTCCCGCCGTTCTGTTCAAGAGTAAACTGACTTTATCATACGTTTTTCCTTGATAATGCAGCTTGGCAATATTGGCGGAAGGTCTAAAACTATGCCTGCCTGAATAGGAGCTCAATCCAACACGTTGTTATTTAGTTAAATAAAAAAAACGATGTCTGACGCCCGCTGCAAGGCTTAGGGGATAAAGCTGAATTTCATTTCAATAATAGCCTAAAGATTTCTATATATTTTAAAAGTGTTGAATGAGACGACTTCTTTTCCATACCACCTTTGAGGTAAAAGTCTTAGGCGCTTTTTTTTTTTTATAGAGGTGTCCCCAGGAGGCATAATCCTCTTATTAAGTTGTCAGCAAGATATCTGTTCATTCAGTCATTCTCCTCGTCAGAAGTGTCTTCTGTGTTGATGACAAACGAGTCGATGACGTGATCAACTGACAGATAAGGTCTTGCGTCATCTTCCTGCAGCTTATCAGTGTGCTTTACTGCATTCAGCCAGTTAACTGGTTTTACTTCATCTAAAGATTGTTTTACAAGGGTCTTTAGATCTGCCAGCTTATAATTATTCTTTTCTGCTATGTTTTTCTTGACTTGTGCCCAAATAAGTTCTATTGGATTGTACTGGCAGTGGTAAGGTGGTAACCGCACCACCTTATGTCCAGCATCCTTGGCGATGGTGTCAATCAGGTATTTTTTTACCACAGTTGTGCTTCTTTGTTAGAAGGAAAGCTGACTTTTTAGCAAGTCATTTGTGGGCTGTTCTCCCTTCTTAATGAGCCAAGCTTTAATGTCAGCCTTCTTCCATGCCTGGGTCGGCATTTTCTCAAGCAGCACAGAGTGGTAGGCGGCGTTGTCCATTACTGTGACTGAGTGGGGAGAAATGTTAGGAAGCAACTGATTCCTGAACCATTCCTCAAATCTCACTGACGTCATCCGATTGTGGTAGTCTCCGTCGTTCTTTGCTTGGAAGACCAGCTCTGCATTCTTTATGAACCCATCCTTTGTTCCCGCGTGGAGGATGATGAGGCGGCTCCCTTTTCCCGTAGGAACTTTAATTACTGTGGCTCTGCCGGCAGTGCTATCAATCCCACACTTGGGTACGGTGTAATTTTGATTTACCCAAGTTTCATCAAGGTAGACAAAGTTGTTGTATGTTTTTCTTAGGCGCCGCATCTCTTGCAGCTTGCACATAATTTCTTTCCATTTAAAATTTTCGGCCGTCAACTTTTTATAATCGGAAACCAATTTCTAGTACTACTTTACGTAACGACTCTTAACATCCTTGAAAATCTATTTTTTCTCGTAATTCTTTTATCTTCCGTAAAGTTGAAATTTCTCTTCTGGTATAAAATTCCAAAATCGTTCTTCTAAGGACACATTTGTCAAAATCATCAAAGTTTGTAATAGTTGCAGAGCGGTGCTTCTTCGGTGAAGTAAACTCAGGTTTATGGGGCAGTGGTATTGTGTTGATAAATCTTACTACTGCTTGAACAAATCCTTTCTACCGTGGCCTCCCTCCTAATGGGAACCGCCTTGCCGTGGTGGGGAGGCTTGCGTGCCCCTATGACCTGGCGAGCTAGACTAGAGGGGGTTTCGACCCCTGCTCTGGCCCCAGTTTGGGGGGAGAGGGCTTCCCATGCTAGGAAGGTCGCCAGTGAGGGGCCAGACTAAATGGTTCCCGCCCGTGAGTAGGCTGCCAGTACGGGTCATCGGTGTCGCCCACCAGAGGGACCCCCTCTATGGGTCGTCCTGTGTTGGATGGTTGGGTGTCTGGGCCGGAGGACGTGAGGGAAGGGGGTCTTAGCACCGTCGTGGGCAAACTTTCGAGCCATAGGGGCTGCTTTTTAAAACGAGCAGTCCCGTGGGGGACGAGGTACCCCGCCCGCGGCGGCCAGCGCTCGGTCCCCTCGTCCATCCGGTAGGCGATAGCCCTTGGTCCCTGGGGCCATTATCTTTTCACAAAATGTTTATGGGTAAACTTAATCCTACTTCCCCTCGAGCGGTGGTTCACCAGGCCCCCGAGGGTGACCAATCTGGTGGTGGATGTGATTCTGAGGTCTTGGTATCCGGGAGGGGGAACGTGCTCTTGCTGCACGATCTTCCGGACGGATTCACGTACCGTTCCTTACACGACCTATTCAAACCGTTTGGGACTGTTGTCCGAATTAGATTGGTTTACGACAAAGACTGCTCCTCCAATAGATGCTACGTGCATTTCGCCACGTCCGAGGAGGCCAAGTCGGCTAGTGAGGCAGTGCTATCCCTGGAACTTGGTGTTCCAAGTCCCAGGGTAGAGCTCCTCTCCTCTAGAAATGTCACGGAAAGCGACCACGACTACGTCCCGAACATCTTTGAACACTCACTTTCTAAGTCCTCTACACGGACCAGAGAAGGCCCCTGTCCTCGATGGTTCGTAGGAAATTACCGGGATGGTAAAGGAAACTTTATCCTTGCCTCCCGGTACCTTAATAAGGAAATCGGCCAGATACCTGCTGAGAACCTGAAAAAATTTGGCAAGGGTGTACTAATTCGGGCTAAAGACCTAACACAAGCTAAGATGCTGCTCCACTTCAAGTGCCCTGAGGATAGCATCTTCGAAGCAATAAAGCCACATCGCACATTCAATTTCAGCAAGGGTACAATATATAATTACGACCTTTATGAGTTTTCTGAGGAGGACATACTATCCATGTGCCCTAAAGAGGTTCAAAAGGTGACAAAAATGAAGGGGAAGGGCAATATGATGGTCCTAACCTTCTATGGCTCTTCCTCTCCAGACTATGTTTCAATTGGTCCTCTTGACCATCTTAGAGTTAAATCATTTGTGGACCGCCCGTTTCAGTGTTTTCGCTGCTTCGAGTTTGGTCACGGTAAGAAGACGTGCACCAAACCCCCTAGATGTGGTAAATGTTCGGCATTAAACTCTCATAATACCGAGGAATGTGATGCTGACCCTTACTGCTTCCACTGCCGGGCCAACCACTTTTTGCGCTCTCGTGAGTGCCCTCGATATTGCCTCGAGCAAGACATCTTACAGTTCGCCAATAGGAATTTCATAAGTTTAGGCAGTGCTCGAAGGGAACTCGCCTTCCGGCAAGGAAAGGACGGAGGGGCTAAGTCCTATGCTACTACATTGGGCTCCCGCCCTTCGTCCCATTCCGCACCCTGTAACAACACTGCCACACGTCTTCCGGCGAATAACATCTCACGGTCCCCTGTCCCTTCTACTAGTGGTGTGCCTGTAGTTAACTGGTTCTCCGTGCTCACGGACAACGAAGGTACAGGCTCACCTGCACAACATTCCTCTGTCATGTCGCCGACTGATCGTGCCCCAGCGATTCGTCTGAGTCCAAGCCGGAACAATAAGAACCCTAAGAGGCATCACGGCTCGACAGATTCCGTTGAATCGTCAGACGTGCCCCCTCAAAAGGTGTGTGTTGCTTCACCAAATAGAGTGCACGCACCTGAAACCAGTTTGTCTTCTTCTGTAGATGGTTCTGTTCATTCTGTGCACTCCCCTAACAAATTCCATGATGTGCCCAGTGCTGGTGAATCGACTGACATAGATGCTGTTCGAGATATATCGCTGGTGGATGAGGCTGGTTCAACCCCTAAGTTGGTGGCAGGCAAGACTGCTGCGGTCCCCCGCCTCAACTCACCCTCTCGTGAATCTGTCTCTCCTGTGAGGAAAGCTGCGGGCCCCCAACTCAACTCGCTCACTCATGCTCCACTCTCCTCTTCTGTGAGAAGTGCTGAGGTCCCTAGACCCTCCTTCTCTCAGAAAACAGTCTCTACGTTTGTGAAGAGAGCTGTGAGCCACCGTCACGGTTCCCTCTCTCAAAAGACAGTCCCTACTTCGGTGAGAAAAGCTGAGGCCCCCCGGCCCGGCACCAGCTCCCAAAAATCACCCAAAGTTTTAACAATATTTAAAAATCCCCGTCTCATAACACTCCAGAGTCGGGTTGGTACAGGGACGACCTCTTCTGGGGGTCGCCCTAAGACAAACTTAAAATAATTCCATTCAACATCCTACAATGGAACTGTAGAGGTCTTCGTGCCTCCTGGGAGGAACTCCGAGTATTGATCTCAAGGTTCACACCTGTTTGTGTGTGCCTACAGGAGACATTGGTCGGAGTTTCTACTCCTTCTAGTCCACCTGGATAGCGTGCCCTTTACAGTACACCTATTGATGGGCAAGGCCACCACGGTGGTGCTGCCCTTCTCATCCGGTCGGATGCCCCTTTTTTACCCGTGCAGCTTCACTCGCCGCTACAGGCGGTAGCTGCCAAAGTCTTTTTAGACAGGTTTTATACTGTATGCAGTATATACCTTCCTCCCGGTGCTCCTGTTCATAGGTTAGATCTTGACATCCTTGTTCATGCATGATCTTTCCTCACCTTTCCTCCTCCTACTTGGGGATTTTAATGGTCGCCATCCGTTGTGGGATGATGGCGCCAGCAACACTCGTGGTGATCTAGTGGCTTCTTTTATTGAAGATGAGGGATTGGAAGTTTTAAACTCTGGTGACGTGACGCATTTTCATAGTCCAACTGGTACTTTTACTTCTATTGATATTTCCCTGTGTACTCCCAATTTTTTTCTTGATTTTAGTTGGCGGGTCTTACCTGATTTATATGGTAGTGACCACTTCCCTATTTTATTGGAAAATACGGCCTCAACGCCGCAATCCCGTTCTCCCCGGTGGTGTCTAAACAAGGCAGACTGGCATCTGTTCAGTGAGCTGAGCTCCTCCATACGTCCGTTATCTGACTTTCATACCTGTGATGCTGCTGCTATATATTTCACGGATGCCCTACACTCTGCGGCTCTCCAGTCCATCCCCAGGACATCGGGCCGGTTTCCAAAGCGTCCGGTGCCTTGGTGGAATGTTGACTGCACTAACGAAGTGCGAGAGAAACGTGCAGCTTTCTCTCGCCTCCGTCGACACCGTGGGGACCGGCATTGCTTGGATGCTTTTCGCCGAGCACGTGCTCGCGCCCGGCGTGTGTTAAAGGAGGCACAAAGGACATCTTGGAAATCTTATGTGTCTTCAATTACTGTTCGCACCCCTCTTACTGAAGTTTTTAACAAAGTCCGTAAAATTGCTGGGAAGTTTTCTCCACCTTCCCCTCCGGTGCTATCGCATGCTGGG
>JAHFWG010000050.1:1685204-1697040 GCA_020233015.1 Callinectes sapidus | reverse complement strand
AAAAAAAAAAAAGGGGGGAAGGAGAGGAGAGAGGGAGAGATATAAATAGCCCAGTGTGGAGGGGAAAAAAAGGAAGGGAGGGAAGGAGGGATGGAAATAAGGAAAGAGAGGTAGACAGTGGACACAATGTAGGCCTCCCCTTCCTCTCTCCCCGCTCCCCTTCACCTCCCTTCCTTCCCCGCTTCCTCCCTTTACTGATAAACAAGGAATCAGTTCGCCGTGTACCCACAGAAATACCACCTCTATGCCACGAGGGAGGAGGAGGAGGAGGAGGAGGAGGAGGAGGAGGAGGAGGAGGAGGAGGAGGAGGAGGAGGAGGAGGAGGAAAAATAAAAGTAACATTTAAAAGTACATAGGTATATACACACTAATGATCTAAATGATTATACATAAAATGAAAACAAAACTTTGACCCAAAACGACGGTGCTACATTGGCTTGTTGTCTTCCTATGTTTGAATTACATTTTATTTATCTTATATACATGCCATGTTTTACTATTTTGACTTGTACATACTGCGTTGATATTTTTCCCTGTAGATATCAAGGAAAAATGTGGTTTGAATATTTTCTTTTTATAGATAACAAGGTAAAGTAGCACCAAAACGACTCTTCACTATACAATTTTCCTAACCCTCTTCTACATTTTTTTCTCCATTTTTTTCAAGTATGCCGTACAACACAGCTGAGGAAACCCGAGAGTCAGAAGTCATTTTGAGGCGAGTAATGTGAGCCTGTGGGGAAGAGGCGGAGCTCCTGAGCGGGGCGGACAGCTAGACGGCTTGATGGGCCTTCCTGCCGCTCCTTCCATTACCCCGTCAGCAGATTAAACGTGGCGAGGCCGAGACACAATATTCTCCTCTTCCCCACCAGGAAACAAGGGGAAGAGGAGGAAAGAGCCACCACACACCCTCTTCCTCCTCACCAACCAAGCACAAAGGGGTGGAAAAGGAGGAAAAAAAGTCATGAGTCACCCTCTTCCTCTTCCTCAAGACACAATGGATAGAAAGAGGGAAAAAAAATGGAGGAAAGAAGCAGAACAGAAGCAGGGTGTGCTCTGAGAACACACCCTGCTTCCCTTGCCCAACAGAAAGACAAAAGGCAAAATGAGAGAGAGAGAGAGAGAGAGAGAGAGAGAGAGAGAGAGAGAGAGAGAGAGAGAGAGAGAGAGAGAGAGAGAGAGAGATACAACCATCACTTCCTTAAGCAAGAAACAAAAGGAGGAGAAAGGACACGTGTTTCTCCACTTCCCCAACAAGACAAAAGGAGGAAAGAGGGCAGAAACACAACCTTCCTGTCCCCAAAGTGAGCGTAGCGCGTCACTGAAGAACTGTAGTACACCCAGGCGCTGCATCCCTCCTGCCTCCACAGCCCCACCCCTTCCGTACCTCTGCTTCCCCTTAAGACCCAGCCAATCAAGCTTCAGTGGCTTACGACCAATGAAAATCGACCATTAGGAAGGGAAGAGCCAATCTAGGCCAAGGACACGATGCAGTATCAAGAATCAGCTGACAATGGGGAAGTTGGTGTGGCAGTCTGAATGAAGCACTCACACCAATCCACATAGCTTTTCCCTCTTCCTCCTCTTACTGCTGCTTTTACTGGTGGTGGTGGTGGTGGTGCTCGTGCTTTCCCCTTTCCTGCTGTTTCCACTCCTGCTTTGTCTCTCGAGTTAGTCTCTACTTTCTTGTCTTCTGTTGCCTCTCTTCCTTTATGCACTGATTTTGGTTTCTGCTTTGTCTCTCAATTTATTTTCCACTTTTTTGTCTTTTTTCCCCCCTCCTTTCTGCTTTGTCTCTCAAGTTAGTTACCGCTTTCTTGTCTTCTGTTTCCTCTCCTCCACTATGCACTGATTCTGGTTTCCTCTTCTTTCCACTCTGCTTTGCTTATCGAATTAGTCACTGCTTTCTTGTCTTCTGCTATTTCTCCTCTTCCTCTGTTGAGTGATTCTGGTTTCTCTATTTTTGCAACTCCCGGTCTTTATTGTTTGTTACGTTTCTGCTTCCCTCTCTGCTCTTTTCTCTTAATACTAATTTTTGTGCTCTACTCTTATTTCAGCTTGTATGTTGCTACTTCTGCGGTTAGTCAGTAGTGTTTTGTTTGTCGCTATTTCTCCTCTACTGATTCTGGTACTTTCCACTCCTCTTTTTTTATTTCACTGTTTTCTTCCTCTTCCTCTTTGAGCAGTATTCCTACTCTTCCTCTTTTTCCTCCTAATCATTCTTTCTCAAATAATGCAAGGCGGGATTGACAGAGAAACGGCACATTACGCTTGCTTCTGTTTGTCTGGGGAAGTGAAGGGATGGTGTCTACAGCCTTCTAAACACCAGCCAGGGGTTCATTCACCGAAGATATCAAAGTTTATGTCCTTGCTGGTAATGCTAAAGGACTGAAGGATGAGCATTCAACTTATCGGATTGAGATCCATGCAGGTTTGTTACTTTAATGCTTCTTAGTTCATCTCTCTTGTTTAGTATCTGCCTCCAGCACCCTAAGTCTTCTTGGAATTATGGATCGTATTCTCGAACACTTCTGTGCTTTACTTCTACTATTTCAAAGGGCTTTATTTAAATGTGCACGAGTTTTTTAAGACGTTTTTATGGTTATAGTGAAAGATTGTCAAGATTTATACATTATCAACTGGAGAAATAACTCTTGAAAACCCAGCTAGACACCTCTCTGTCCTTGAAAAATAGTCGTTGTGAGAGAGCAAAGCGTTTCTGAATTCAGATTATGCTCACTGGTGCCAGAATTGTCTTCATATTCTAGTGGGAACTGTGGTGTATAATGAGCAATATGAGTCTGCTGTCTGATCACGTGTCGCATCGGTGACGTTGGTATGCATGAGTAGAGAGACGTGAAGCTTGTGCCAGTTTATCTCCCAGTGTGCAGGGCTGCCAACTGTTGCCACCGTATTCTGAGCTGTACTGCTCGTTCGTTTGTCCTCACTTCTGTATGTAATATGTCTTTTTTTTTATGATAGGTGCTACAAATTTAGACCTTTGATTACATGATGATTTTAGCTAAAGCAACGAAGCACGTGTAATAATTCTCTTACACGGGAAAAATAGAGTGGTAAGAAATGCTAAATTGAAGCTGGCCACCACATCTTCCATCATCTTGTCCCGCAAAAGTTACCCCTCGTATACATCTCATCAGCGCACTTTTAACGTGTCTTCCATCTCCTATTCCTCCAGCGCTCTCTGTCCATTCTCTCAGTACTTTTTCTGCCTCGTTTTATGACTGCTCTCTCATCTCATCAGTATATCTTTAACGTCTCCATCAGTCTGTGTATTCAAGGCAACGCACAGAATTGTTGATCCCCGTTTCTCTGCTCTTTCCGCCCTCTCATTCTCTCCCTCGCCTTCTCCTCCGCAGCTCACAGTATCCACATATGAAGTATTTCGCACACGGAGGAGGAAAATGAGGAAAGCTAAGGATTCTCCCGCGATGACTGTGACTTGCTGTGAACTGTGTGACTCCTTGGTGAGATGGTGGTGTAGAGCAGTCTATAAATGTATTGTTTGAGTCTTACTATTTGTTATTTTTCAGCTGTTATTATTAATTTTGTTCTTAGTATACCGGCCCAGTAGTAAAGTGAAAAGTAAGTATGTTTTTGATAATTATATTGACAATACTACCATTATTACTACCAAAAAATGACTAGAACCAGCGTACATACAGTTAATAAAACATATTCTCTCTCAGAACCTGATGTGTTCAACAATGTAAAAAAGACCAAAAAAAAAAAAAAAATAAATAAAAATAAAGGACAACCAAAGGATAAGCGAAAAAAAAACCTCTCGAACCAAACATTTCCGTATCCAAGTTCATCCAGAAAGTAACCAGATACAAAGTAAAATAAAATAAGACACAAATGAGTAAAAATCGGACTTCAGTTGGACACCAAATGACTTCCTTCAGAGACCCAAACAGTGCAGCAGCAGCACCACCACCACATCGGAGGATAGGCGCCGCGGAGATGTAAACAGAAAGGTGTACATAAGAGGTGTGAAAATGGGAGGATTATACAATATACTATAATAATAAGATTAAAATAGTAATACCTGCGGGCTGATACGAAGGCACACACACACACACACACACACACACACACACACACACACACGCAGGGGAGCCTCGTAAAACTACTACGTGTCTCAAAACTTAACTTCCCTCAAGGTCTCAGCACAACTTTAAGACAAAACGACAACAACACACTCGGTCTCCACCTTCAGCCCTGGACGACGAAGGCAACCACCACCACCACCACCACCACCACCACCACCACCACATCTCACCAGGCTGCAACACACCACAAATTCAAAACTGGTTCTAGGCCCAACCAAAGTTCGACGAGACTGCGGAGACCGTGGGAGGGAGAACAGGAGGCGAAAGGCACCTATCTCCCCTCCTCTCTCTCTGTCTCTCTCTCTCTCTCTCTCTCTCTCTCTCTCTCTCTCTCTCTCTCTCTCTCTCTCTCTCTCTCTCTCTCTCTCTCTCTCTCTTTTCTTTCCTGTGTCCCTTCCTCTATCTCCTTTACGATTCATATGAAAGTAACCCTACCAAGGAAAAGAAAGACCTTTGCCCTAACCCTAACTGATTATTCTATTCATTTCCTTTTACTAGAATTAATAATGGAATATCTTTAGATGGGGAAATTAAAAAAAAAATATTGAAAAAATTACCCTCGAAACTAAGTGAGTGGTTATGAACGTAATCGAATTAATGAAGACACCGATGGGAAAGGAAAAAAAAAATTGAGCTGTAGGTAAAATAGTACATAAATCTGGGTTTATATGTGGCAATGAAAAACAAAAAGGTAGTCACTCAGGAAATGGAACGCATACATGATGCAATAAAAAAAGAAGAAAAAAGTCACACACACACACACACACACACACACACACACACACACACACACACACACACACACACACACACATGTGCATATGAAGGAAAAATATTCACTCGATGGAAGTGAGATTCAAAAAAAAAAAAAAAAAAAAAGAAGAAAGAAAGAAAAACCCATAAAAGTTAAAATATACGCAAATAAACAAACTAAAACAAATTTCTACAGGTAGGATGATGATGATTCACCTGGCGGACACAGCATCGCGTTCCCTACACCGCCATTTCGCTGTACGAGTACGTATAACACATTTCAAGCAGAATCACCTATTTTTTTCCTCTCCATTCAATTTCCTCTTTCCTTTTTTTTTTTTTTTTTTGGAATACTGGGCCTTAATGGAGTAAAGCCACAATACTCTTTTACACACACACGCGCCCACACACACACACACACACACACACACACACACACACACACACACACACAGCACGGTACGGTACGGCACTCTCATCCACACACCAAACAGGGTAAGGACTAAAAAATTTCGGCACATTACCTTCTTGGATAGGCGGGCGGGGTTCATATGGCACATCTGTAGGGAGAGAGAGAAAGGATCCAAAATTAATACCGGGACTAATGGAGTGCTGGGAAAGGATGCTGAGGACGAAACGAGGTAAGAGAGAACTAGATGAGGTGTTAAAAAATGTTCTAGCGGATTATGAGAGAGGAAGAATAAGGGTAGATAGATGGTAGATGGAAGATTGATGGAGAGATATAGATGAATTGATGATAGAAGGAAAACAGAAGTGCGAAGATGAGGAGTGATGTAAAAGTGTGAGAGAAAAACGTGAAGGTGTCTTTAGGAGGGGAGAAAAAACACAGTAAGAGGATGAAAGAAATGGAAGGATGATATAAAAAAACGGTGCTCAGTGTGGATTCAAATTAAGGGAAAAGAACGGTGCCAGAGAATAATAATAAATAAAAACAAGAATATCAGGGCCATGGATGAAATGTGTTGAAAAATATAAAAACAAATAAATGTTGCACATATGGAACAAATAAAAGAATGGTGTGCTCTCAGTCACTCATGCGTGCTGGAAAAAAAACGAATGTATGAAAAAAAGATAAAACGTGCTAAACCATTTGGAAATACACACAAAAACACACGCAGACAATATAGAAATGCAAAACAGAACGTAGCAAAACGGTTGACGAAAGAGGAGATTAATAACTCTTACTAAATTGCCGAAAAGATTCCTATAAAACTTTAATCACTAAATGTCCTGAAATGAAAAAAAATCTATAGAAAAGAAAAGAATGGTCAACAGAAATCTATATAGATGGAGAGGCATAGTATCAATGAAATTAACAGTAACAAAAAACAATGAAAATTAAGATATATTAATAACATTGAAAATAAAGGTATACTAATAATAATTAATAATAATGGTGGTAATAATAATAATAATAATAATAATAATAATAATAATAATAATAATAGTAATAATAATAATAATAATAAATAATAATAATAATGATAAAATCAATAACAATAATAATAATAATAAAAATGCCCACAATAGTGACAAGGACAATCCACTTAACATATAATTACTATAATAACAATAACAACAACAACAGCAACAGCAGCAGCAACAACAACAGCAATAACACAACAATAACAACAACTACTACTACTACTACTACTACTACTACTATTACTACTACTACTACTACTATCACATAAATAAAAAAGAATAAAAAAACAAACATCATACGAGGGAAAAAAAAAAAAAACAGGAAACAAAGGATGCCACACACACACACACACACACACACATACACACACACACACACACACACACACACACACACACACACACACACACACACACACACACACACACACACGAATTACAAAGGGCACAGTGCAACTTAAAGGTCATCGAACGTGCAACACATGAAAAACAGCCACAGCCACAGTAACACAAATAAACACAAAGCAACGCAACACGGGTCGCTCGGTGAACAGGCAAACATGGAGGCAAGCTGCACAGAAAACAGGCCACTCCATACTTCATGCAAATCTACACCCCGGATGTAAACAACACAAATTAGCTCGTGTGTAGCAAACAATACAAAAAAAGTAAGGGGGAGACTCTGTTGTGGGATTGGTTGAAAAATTCATGTGGTGTAACTCTTTTTTATCTTCTCTTTGTTTTTACACGTTCATTTTATGTCTCCACCACTAATAAAATCATACCATGATGACATTACGTGCAAGGTGGTGTGTGTGTGTGTGTGTGTGTGTGTGTGTGTGTGTGTGTGTGTGTGTGTGTGGTGTGTGTGTTTGTGTGTGTGTGTGTGTGTGTGTATACAAGGGCAGTCAGGGTGGGGCGGGGTGGGGTGGTTGGGGTGACACACGGTGTACACGGTGCAGACACACAGGTGCCGGGGGGTGGCAAGGGTGCGGGGAAGGGACAAAGGCCAAGGGGTCAAAGGGAGCCTGGGGACGTACGCTTGATGAAGAAGTAGAGGGCGACGATGACGCCGCTGAGGATGAGGAGGCAGGCCAGGATGGAGAAAGTGAGGGTGCAGCAGCTCCTGCCGCAGCACCCGCCACGTGGCTCCTCCGCCAGGTCGTAGCGTGACCCACGGCGGCTCCCGGGCCGGCTTAGCGTGCCCCCGCCATGCACACTGCAGCCTGTCACCACGCCCCCATTGCGTCGCCGCTCCAGGGTGGAGGTGGGCGGGGTGGGGAAGTCATCCAAGGAGCCACTCAGCATGCCGGCGCCCACACTCATGGAATCAAACGACTGTAGCGGCTCCATTGGACCGTGCTTGATGTCTAAGTATTCCCTGGAGCGGCGTAAGTCCTGGTAGGAGCAGCCCAGGGTAGGGGGTGGGTAGCGACCCATGGGTGCCGGGGTGCGACCCAGGGTGGCCGAACGGCCCACGATGGCCCGCCGGTCCAGGGAGCCATTGAGCCTGGACATGGAGCCGATGTTGATGTTGGTGGGCATCGGCCCGTACGCGGCGTACATGTTCGTCATTTTGTCCTATTTATCTGGCGGCGCTTTAGCGAGAGCTGAGATCGCTGCTGCTACTGTGGCTGCCGCCACTGTCGCTATCTCATGGTGCGGCAGGAGGCGGCAGACGGCGCGCTGTCTTAAGAGTGTGCCGGGTGTGCTTTGGATTTCGGGGGCGGGGTCGCTTTCGGAGTGTCCACAGGCCGCCTCCTTCATTCTGCGGCCGCCCCGCTACCCTGTCACGACCCCCGCACACCCGCTCGCCCCAGTCATAGCCGCCACTTCAGATGACAGTGTGTGGTGGGAAATGGGGCAGGTGTCGGTGTGCCGGGAGGTGGGAAGGCAAGGCCAGCTCTGGTCGCCGGAGAGATCTGCTGTGGGTTGGATTTAGGTTTTCAGGTTGTCTGTTAATGAAGCTTTTCTTGCTCAATTAGTCGACTGATTCCCAGCAATTAGAGATTCGAGTGTGTGCCGCCGGCTGCTCTCTCATCAGCTGCTGTACCACCCGCTGCTCGCCCGCCCATGCCTGCACACATTCACGAGGCAGCCATGACCTCATCAACTGCCACACGAAGGCCTCACGAGGCCCTCGCACTCACACTGGTTAATGGAGGCATTTTCCTCATAATTCGCAAGCACAAATCCTTAAAGCCGTCGCTTTTGAAGTGTCGGTAATAAGTCTGTTAATGGAGCCACGAATCAGTCATGCTTTTCACTGCGACGCACTGGCGCACACACACACACATACACCTCAAACCAAGTTATTCTCTCTGACGTCCAAATCACAGACTTTAAAGGTTCTCACCACCGCAGCCGCATCACTCGCCCTTTTTCCCAACATTTGGCAGCACAAGTCTTGTCAGTTTCCTCATTCCAGCAGCATCAGCAGCAGCAATAGCACAGCAGCAGCGGTAGCAGGAGCAGCGGCAACAGCAGCAGCAGCAGTAGCAGAAGCAGGAGCAGGGATTTTGGTGGATCTCCTCCTCCTTCTCCTCCTTCTCCTCCTTCCCCTTCTCCTCCTACTCCTCCTCCTCCTCACCTGTGCCTCAACACTCTTCACAGGACGGAGGTGGAGCAGCTCTTCTGTTCATCAGTCAAAGGCCGCTGGGGAAATCAGACGCTGGACTCTGTAACAATGGAACGCAGTGTTAAGAGAAGGATGAACACCACGAGCAAAGCATCCCGCGAGTGTTAGTCATTTAGTCCCTCTGAGATGTTAGTGCCAACTCACCACCCCAACTTTACATGCTAATTGGCGAAGAGAAAGAATTTACTGCACTGTTTTCTGAGGTATATTTAAAAGGCGCAGGGAGATTAAGTGGGTGTTAGCAAGTGTCTCTAACTTATTAAATGTTAACTGTTCCTGACTTATTAGTGGTTAATGGGTCATGGTGAGTTGTTGTCAATGCAATAGTAAATACAGAAGCTGCTTAAGGCTAGTTTACGAGTATTGGTACTGCTGCTGATATACAGATGCATAAATAATCGTACTTAAGTCTGAAAGCTCGGTATGGTTACTTAATAAAACAGGCGCTCGTATATCCACACATCCCCTCCCCCTCCCCCTCCCCCATCCCACACACAGAAAAAAGTTTCAATTTGATATATAACTACAAACAATTCAACAACAAAGCACAAGAAAAATGAAAAAAAAAAAATGTTAAAAAATGAAATTAGAAAAGGGAAGAACGTAAAAAAAAAAAGAATAAAAAAAAAAAAAAAAAAAATTATATGGAAACAATGGACTATACAACACAAAGGCTTTCCTCTACACACACAGGTACAGTACAAATCCGCGCATACGTTTTCCAAGTAAATATTAGAGGGCAAGGTGCCACGCAGAGACGGTGAAGCCTTGTTTGCTACTGAGCGGATTTATTTTAAAACTTTAATGGGAGGAATGAGTGGAAAGTGAGGGAAGTGTGAGGCGGCAATGGCTAGTAGTGATGAGCTCCTGGCTGGTGACGGGGCGTGACAGGGAGAGACAGGAAGGAACAGGGATTGCATTAGTAAAGAAATGAAAAATATGCAAGAGAGGGACTGGAAGGAGTTAATGAGAGTAGGGTAATGAATAGTACAAATGTATAATAACTGAAGAAAAGCTAAGAAATGAGAGATTTGAAAGATGTATGGATAAAAACAAAAGAAGGGGCTGAGAGGAACAGAAGAGGGATGATACATGATATTCTTTTACTATGTAAAATGGCCTACTGAGATGCCAGTCCCCGAACAAGATCAAGAAAGTTAGCCAAAAGAATGGGATGAATGCCTTGAGAACTCCCTCTTAAATGAGTTGGTGACACGTATGTGAAAATAAAGAAGCAGGTAAAGAGAGTTCCACAGCTTTCCTGAACTCAAACAACTATCTTGCAGTATGGAAATATGAATAAGAAATGCTGGTATTACAAAGATGAAATATAAATAGAAAATACAAAAGTCTCGGGATCTAAAAAAATACACTGATGAAAGAGAAGTTTTGTAATTTAGAGGATTGATTAACAATGTGATGTTGGAGATAAACTGTGTTCGGGAATTAGGATAGGATGAAGTTGAATTTTCAGAGTATAAGAACTGTTGTTTCATCAACAGTAAGAGAAAGAGAAAAGATTGGAGCATAAAACAAAAGGATATAATTAAAACTGGTGACTAATTACTACGAATATAATTCACAACCCAGTTAGCGCAAACTTTACATAGTTGTAGAAAGAATGAGAGTAAATGCCTTAATTAATGTAATCTAAAGCTTTAAGAGGAGACACAGGGCACAAAACAACAGTGGTAAAGAATTATAAGGTGAAGCTGTATAAATTTACTATTCTTCACCACAAACTTATTTCAGTAATAGATGAAAACTACGGAATAAGAGAAGACGAGAACATGAAATCTATTCCTATTATTGCTTATGAAAGGATGGATGTTGACAATAAAGTAAAAACCAAACCCGATTGAAAGAAAAAAATCTCAGTAAAACTAGCAAAAAAAAAAAAAAAAGAAAGAAAGAAAGAAAGAAAAGAAATCCACAAATAAAAGAGAAAAAAAAATAGGGAAGGAATAGAATACGGTAAGGAAACGTACCGTACAACGAAGAAAAGGAAGAACAAATAAGAATGTAGGCAGAAAAAAAAACATGAAAAAATAACACAAAAAAAGATATAAGGGGAAAAGATTATATATTGTACAATGTGTGTGTGTGTGTGTGTGTGTGTGTGTGTGTGTTTGTGTGCGTGCGTGCGTGCGTGCGTGCGTGTATGTATGTCATGTGTGTGTCCTCGCGCGCGCGTTTGCATTCACCTTTACCCCAATCCCCGTTACGGAAATAGACGAACAAAGAAACCAATCAAAACTAAACAATTTCAAACCCAACAAAAATATAAACAAAAGAATGAACCTGGACAAGAATAAACTAAACCGCCTTTTTCATTCATCTTTTTTTTTTTTCTGTTTCGTTCCATCTGGGGCGAACCTACGAATAAAAGGGAAAGAAACCTGTGGAAAATGGGTGGACAGGAAAATCCAGCTGAGGCGGAAGGATGCACGAGAGAGGAAAGAGTAAAGAGGAGGAGAGGGAAAATGTAACCAGAAAATACAGGGAAGAAACTGATTACAGAAATAAACAAAGAAAAAAAAAAGCCGAAGGACAATAATTGCTACAAATGAATGAATGAGAGAGAGAGAGAGAGAGAGAGAGAGAGAGAGAGAGAGAGAGAGAGAGAGAGAGAGAGAGAGAGAGAGAGAGAGAGAGAGAGAGATTGACTGCAATATTTCAATCAATAAATGGTTTGGAAAAGTTTACAAATATATTCGATAAACTAAATAGATTTAATGAAAGGGAATGCACACAAAGAATATTGAAGAACGACATAAATAAAAGGAAATGAAGAGATAAAGATCTGATGGAAAGATGGAGGAGGAGGAGGAGGAGGAGGAGGAGGAGGAGGAGGAGGAGGAGGAGGAGG
>JAHFWG010000050.1:1214586-1229872 GCA_020233015.1 Callinectes sapidus | reverse complement strand
AGAGAGAGAGAGAGAGAGAGAGAGAGAGAGAGAGAGAGAGAGAGAGAGAGAGAGAGAATGAAGTATGAGCAAACAGCAACAAGCAAAGACTATGACCGAAAAATTCCAAGGAGAATTACAAGGAAGGGAAACAAGTCAGTCCAGAGAGATGGAGCGGAATGGAGGAATGAAAGAAAGGCATAGATTCTAAAAAGGAAGGAAAATTTCTTCCGGAAACTGACCTCTTTGACAACAGCGTTCTTTAAGTCATAGATGTACTTTTGCTTTTTCTTCTTTTCCATACCTGAAAGATAAAAAAAAAAAGACTTAAGTAAGGATGAATTTTTGGAAGGTTAACCAATGTATTGAATTTTTGCAGTGGTCACTGTCTTGTTGTGAGGATATCAGTAATTTGATGTAATTTTCATGGACTTTTTTCTATTTTTTTTTACGTTTTAGGGAAAATAAACAAGTATGAACAGCATTACAGTCTTTTTTCCATTTATCAGTATCATTATTTCATGGTAAAAGCATAATGGCGAGCACATGATGTTTTCCACACGAATGGAGGGCCCACCACAGGGACACCACCACTACCACCACCACCGCTACCACCACCACCACCACCACCGTTACCACCACCACTACCACCAACACCACCACCAGCCACAAAGACAAACAACACAAACTGTTACATTACGTAGCTAAAACTCAGTTATGTTTCCGAGTTAAACGTATCCTTGTATGGTATATACCTTCCCAGTGAGATACAACTACTGCACACCGAGGAGCAAAACTGTTCAACTGCACGCTACACCAACACTTACACGTACACACAAACACACACACACACACACACACACACACACACACACACACACACACACACACACACACACACACACACACACACACACACACACACACACACACACACACACATACACACACAAACACAGCTAAGGTAATACTAAAAGTTCTAAAACATGCACTTGGACACAAAGAAAGTTCAACAAGAAACACGTTGGTGTATTCTCCTACTTTTCATCATGTAGTCATCTGTAATCTAAAAAGATAATAATAATAATAATAATAATAATAATAATAATAATAATAATAATAATAATAATAATAATAATAATAATAATAATAATAAAAATCGCAAAATTTTAAGTTTTCCTCTACATATCTGGACATCAATAAAAAAAGAAGTTCAAAATCTACATCTGATAATAGAAACATGTTCCTTGATAGAAAAAGCTCAGTACATACGTAAACCTTTCTTTGAATTCACAATATTTCACTTTTAAAACACTCATCTTCGTCGGAGCAGCAGCAGCAGCAGCAACAACAACAACAACAGCAGCATCAGAAGCAGACAGGCGCACTTGGCCAATAATTGAGGACCTCTCGACACCCTGGTAAAAGGGACACATTTGGACATTCGTGTAATCCTCGGGTTTTGGAACGATTAACTTTCACTATGCACGAACTTCACTAACACTGAACTCAGCAGTGAATAACTGTAACACAATCTAAAATTTTCTTTTTCAACAAAGCACAAATACCAGGAAATCGCGAGGTGAAAGAATAGCTCCGGTGTGCAGATCCCGCTCAAGTCAATGTAACCAATAGTAATGCTTTTTAAGAGTTTCCCTCATTGCAGTAAGTAAATAAGTGAGCAAATGAATGAATGAATACAACGCAACACACATATTTTGTCGTGAAATCGTTTAGAGAGAAAGTCCTGCATCCATTGTGACAACAGAAATAAAGAAACAACTTGAGCCTTAACCTTCCTTTCTTTTATTTTTCCTTTATTTAATCATTCTGTGAATCTCGTAAATGGAAAGAATGTGTGTAAAACTGGCTAGGGAGAAGAATGCACTCTCGGAAATAATGATTTAATATTAATCTCTACTTTTGTAATGGATATTACTGTATATACACTGAGGATGAATAATAATAACAGAATGACACATACAAACGTGTAAAGGTAAAATTCATAATGCACAGCGTCACCTGACAAAGAAGTAAGAGGCTTGTGATAAGATGTAGTGTTGCAATGCTATTTTTTATATGTGGATCAGGGACACAACACTGCAGCACGGACAACAGGTGTAGCATAGTAATAATAAATGGAAAGGTGGTAATGCAAAATTATTAATTTAAAAGAGTAAAATACATCACTAATCTGCCTTGATACTTCATTTAATTGCTTCCGGCACTGGTGTTTTGCTTACTATTCGCTAAACATTAATAAGCGTATAATCTACCTGGATAACTGAGAGATGAGACTTACAACACAAATATCAAAGGGAGTCGGAACAGTGAGACAGATTTATATTAACACTCACGACGACAAAGGAAATATAAACTTTTTTTTATATAAATATTGGGATTTATTCTTCTCGTCACATTCTCTAACATTAATATAAAATAGAATAAGCATTCTTTTGGTCTTATTTCCATCACAATTTATTAGAACACGATGGAGAAGGGAAAAGCCAGGTGTGTTTTTTCTTGTTAAATTGCCAGTATGACATTCTCTGGTACAATTCAAAAAGAAAATTTTGCATAAAATTCTTTGGGTGTTATTCTCCACAACACAATGCGAAGCACATTATAGAAGGAAAAATCACTAGTAGCACAACAACACAGTGTAGTTGGATACTTATTGCAATTTCATTTCCTCCACAAAATGACCCTTTTGAATTATCTTATTTCAAATTACATTACTTCCCATGTCAGTAAACAAATAAGTTTCACCTCTACCCTTTCACGGCTAGACAGTTGCTTTCATGATTACCAGCTGTCATCCAGACAATTGCTTTTGTAGTGCAATTACCTTAACAATTACATAGGCAAATTATAAAAACAACCTAATATTTTTTCTTTATCTTTTCCTAATCCTCCAAAGGATATAATGTATTACAGTGGTCTGAATTTTAATAAAGAACGACCGTGGCAGTTGTGTTAAACTCCACGCCACAACTTACAACACAATTTAAAACAGCCAAGTGACTATAAAGCAAAGATCTTCGCAATATTATAATGCCTAAAAAGTTTCTGTTTAAGATGCACCACACGAAGGGCCAGAAATCCTGCCATGTGCCGAGTCAGGAACTGGCGCCAATCTTGACGAATTCATGTTTGACGGAAGAAGCAACAAACTAAAAGTCAGGTGGACAAGTCATGAGCTGAATTCGAGATTCGGGAAGGGAGGGAGGCAGGAATACTCCGTCTTTCAAACTCCTCAGCCTACTTCCCTCATCCCACATCACCCGCCCCGATAGACAACGAGAGAATCACCAGGCCGGGTCAGAACAAGGTGAAGGCTAAGAGTTACATTGTGAAATGTGATTGTAATACGTAGAAAAATTCTCGAACAAAAACAGTTTTCTTTCTAAAATAATGCATCTATAGAAAAAAAAATTCTTCCAAGTTTTTGTTTCTCATACAGAAAATGGCAAAAGAGTTACCTGTATGTAATGTATTGGTAAAAGTTTTGTTCCCTTTTTTTTAATTCATCGGCAAGAAAAAAAAAACTCTTTAAAAGAAACCGAAACTTTTAAAAAGTTTTCTTTCCATTTATTCTTTTATTTCTTGAGTAAAGAACTCACAGAAAGTGTTACTTAAAAAAATGAAATAAAATATAGCAGACATAATCTGAATAGATTTTTTGCATTTCCCAGAATATGAATGAGAAGAGAGATTTAAAAAGAAGACAGTATCAGTAAAAGTTAGATCAGTTCGCATTCTAAAAATATTCACTGAAAAAACGAGTATTTTTCATTACAGTTTTATTTTCTCTGCAGAATTCATAGGAAAACCATCACAGCATCACCAAAACTTGACATTTAATTTTCATTATTACATGTTCCATTAATTACAAAATAGATTATTTATGATGAAAATGAGCTCCATATTTTTCATTTTCCAAGCATCGAAATCAACTTAAAAGTAAATTGTTGTTGGGCTTTACGAACTGAACACGCCCTACTTAAGAATCTCAGGCGGCCTTCCCGTTGTCTGATGGCACTCTATGATCTATTTTTCTCCGGCTATTCTGAACTGAGAAAATTTACTGAGATGCATCGAAGACGGTGCACCTATTCTCCACACAGTCAGTAGATTCCTGCCAATCCCTTCTAAGCCCTTGTGTAATCCTTCCAGTCAGCAGAGTGGCAGCCATCAGTCCCTCCAAGCCTCACCTCATGCAGGTTCAACAAAATCAACTTTTCTTTATAGTTACATCCACCACCACCATCACCACCGCCTTTATTCCCACCACCATTACCTCTTATGGCATCATTACATTAATAATTTTTCGTCACTTTTACCTCTTACACGTTGTATTGCAGCCATCCCATATTATTCAGGGCCTATAAAAATAGTAACATTATGATAGCGTGAGTATTCTAAGAAACGTTGAATTGTAGATTATTTTGGTTCTAGATCAGTATTTCAGTGTTGTGCTCTCAGTTTTATGAAGTATGACGTAATAACTACCACCACCTCTGCCGCCACCACCGTTATCACGATTTCTACAGTCGTTAATAATGAAGTATTGCCAAGTAATTAAGTAACATATTGTGCTACGTGGGATGTAGGTTTGCTAAACTTTTTAATAATAGAAACAAAAATGTTGAAGGTAACATTTCCTATACCATTAACTTTACCAAGTTTATCAAAATTATGCATGCAATAACGCAATTATATATGTATGATTGGAGGCGGGTAAAATAAGTATTAAATTCAATTCTCGCTTCACTAATGTTGCAAGCAATGCGTCCTTGCACAACACATTTTCATATGAACATTTCTGTATCACACTGCTACAATTTCTAGCTCCTTACTTACTGTTTGTTCTGTGGAGCGGGAGCAACAACAGCAGGACAGACGCGGCAGCTAATCACTAGATGCATGACAGCCAATAACCGAACACAATAACAGTGACAGCAGACTCTCTTGATAAGGATTTACGTCACACTAATATTGACACCTGACACTGCTTATATGGACGGCACCGCTCAACACACACTTCACTCCCTGCAATGCTTCCACAGGACTAAGACTTTCTCGAGTATCCCTTCTATGCACACAGACATGAAAATTATTAATCAATGTGTTCAGAGCATCGTTCTTAAAAATATGGACATTAAATTCTTTTTCATTATAGTTTATGCATGAAGGACAGCAACCAACGATACACCAAAAAATAAAAATTAAAAACTAATTTAGTAGATAATTATACGACAAAACATTGAAAAAATGAATAAAGAATAAAATGCAGTAAGAATTACAATGACATTTTCAGGTAACTTACAGTATACTCCGATCAAAATAAAAAGATCCAAAATCAGTGAAGGGGAAGGCTATTCTGTTTCTCTCTCTCTCTATCCTTCCTGTGAGACCACCGCCACTCATCCCACACAGCATTCCGTCTGCTCTCATTTCCGGGGCAGTATTACAGGAACAATTTTTTTCATTTCCTTATTAACTTCTATCTGTCCTCGGTCTTGTGGGATCATCTTTGGCCTCACACTCCGTCAATCCTCCATCTCCTATCACTAACAAAGATACACACACACACACACACACACACACACACACACACACACACACACACCATATATTATACCACACATACTCGTTTTGTTTTGCTTTAGACAGGACATGAATAAATTACCAGCTTGTTAGAAAATATACATCAGTCTACCAGGAAGCCATCACTTTTATTTCAAAGGATTCTAATATCGCTGAGTGATAAAAGCTCAAATAATTTCTGTGTTAGTGAATGTTGCACAAAGAAACATTCCAGGTAGGGAGTGAAAGTACAAGTGACATAGTTGGTATTCTACTTGATTGCTTTGAAACTGAATTTTCTTCTTCTTCATTATTATTATTATTATTATTATTATTATTATTATTATTATTATTATTATTATTATTATTATTTCCATTATCATTACTATCAATACCATTAATAATAATAATAATAATAATAATAATAATAATAATAATAATAATAATAATAATAATAATAATAATAATAACAATAATAATAACAATAATAATATCATCATTGTTATTATTCATTATCAATTCTATCATCGTTATCATTACTCCATTTTTCATTACCACTAATACTTTATTACCACCACTGCTGTCGCAACTAATATTATTACATACTCCAACGGATATTGCTACCAGTGAAGAAAACACTATTATTATTATTATTATTATTATTATTATTATTATTATTATTATTATTATTATTACTATTACTATTATTATTATTATTATTATTATTATTATTATTATTATTATTATTATTATTATTATTACTATTATTATTATTATTATTATTATTATTATTATTATTATTATTATTATTATTATTATAATTATCATTATCATCATCATCATCATTATTATCACTGCTGTTGTTGTTGCTGTTGTTATTGTTAGTAGTAGTAGTAAAAACAATAACAATAACAGTAATAATAATAATAATAATAATAATAATAATAATAATAATAATAATAATAATAATAATAATAATAATAATAAATAATAATAATAATAATAAAACAAGACTGCTACAGCAAAAAAACAAAAATCAATAGAAAAAACTAAACAACACGAACAGAGAGAGAGAGAGAGAGAGAGAGAGAGAGAGAGAGAGAGAGAGAGAGAGAGAGAGAGAGAGAGGTGGTGGTGTTGGTGGTGAAGACAAGTTATAGAGAGTTAGGAACAAGGTGATGCTGTGATCCTAACCTGTGGAGTGTGTTACAGAGTGCCTTACTGCGTGTCTAAGCCCAGCCCACCTAACTCTTCCAAATCTCCACGACACAAACAAGGAAAAGTTTTAAGTCTTCCCCCCCCATCCCGGCTGACAGTGTTCCAGGAGAGAGAGAGAGAGAGAGAGAGAGAGAGAGAGAGAGAGAGAGAGAGAGAGAGAGAGAGAGAGAGAGAGAGAGAGAGAGAGAGAGAGAAAGAGAGAGGATGCAACTCGATCAACAAAAGAAGATATCAAACACTGAAATATGGAAAACGGAAGGCTAGATTTTCTCTTTCATGAAAAAAGAAGGAAAAATAGATATAATACAGAGAGAGAGAGAGAGAGAGAGAGAGAGAGAGAGAGAGAGAGAGAGAGAGAGAGAGAGAGAGAGAGAATAGACTTGCTTACTTTACACCTCAGATGATTTAAGTAGCGATTTCCTCTCCCTCTTTCTCTCTTTATTTCTCCTCCCCAAATCTTCACAACCGGCATGAGCACTGATGATGGACCCTACAAAGCCACCAGCGTCCAGTGGTCTCCTTGTGGCCAGTGCAGAAGGAAGCGGCAAACTTATAAACGCTTATCTTCTTCTTGCACTAAATTGATGGCGCATAAAGTGTTATTCTACTTAAATGTTCTTTAGACATTTGCTGCAAAAAACATTCTTCTCCATTGTTAAGTGACGAGAGGTGAGGTGAAGCAAGGTAAAACGACGCACGAGATGTAAGTTAAGGTTAAGTAAGGTAACGTTGGCTACTATAAGCTAAGGTAAGGTAAAAGGAAGACAAGATAAGATTAGCTTTGGTACTATAAGGTACGGTGAACCAAAGGTAAGGTAAGGATTGGGATGCAACGTAAGGTAAGATAACGCAAGGCAAGACAAATCAAAGGAAATAAAACTAAGGTAAGATAAACTATTGTATTCGCAAACCAAGACAAACAGCACAATAAAAGATGGCTGCGTAGGTGAAGGCGAGATGAAGTAAAGTAATGTTAGATGAAGTCAAGGAAGATGAACAACGACTTGAGGGAAACACTCGGAGCGGAACTTATTAGGACGGGCGTTCAAGGATGGAGTTTACCTTGGCGGATATTACTGAGAAACGTTAAATAGAAGCTGTATTCCTGTGTGCCTGACCATCACAGCCAGGTCAGTCAGGCAGGAAATCGAAGCGCCTGCCATTTTCACCTCTCCAAGAATCACCATCTGAAAGTGTACATGTAAATAACCCTCTTTCCATTTCCTTCACTCCCATTTCTGCATTCAAACCTCACCACCATTCTTCTCCCCTCGCCAGTATTTTCATCAAAGCCATTCGGTGACCTGCTTCCATTTCCTTTCACTGGAGCAGAAGAGAGTTAATGTATTCATAGTTCTTGATATTTATCTCAGAGGACGCCACTCAACGACCACGACCACCCTCCCCCCTGCGCGTCCAGAGAGGTGCGAGTTTGAGTGCACGTTATTATGAGGAATGATAATGACTTGGACAATACTTCATTAATGGTTCTTCTTCCTTCTCCTCCTCCTCTTCTTCTTCTGTATCTCACGTTATCGTCATTATTACTATTAGACAGGAGACACACGAATATTTCTCGTCTATTTTTTTTTCTTTTCCTTATTTTGTCTTAACCAGAAATAGAAAAAAATGTGAATGTATTGGTGTCTTTTTTTCTTCCTTTCTCATTGTATAGTTCTGTTTTATTCTTTTCTTATCTGGATCGTTTTCTTTTCATTGTTTGGTTCATTATTACAAAAAAGACAAAAGGGGGTTATTAAATGTTACTGTTATCATCTTTGTCCTCTTTTATCTTTTACATCTTTTTCATAGCTTCGTTCCGTGATTTATACTGCCCAATTAATTTCTGTATTCTCTCTCTCTCTCTCTCTCTCTCTCTCTCTCTCTCTCTCTCTGGTTCGCTCACTTTGTGTTATGGACATACAAACTTTTGGGGCGGTAGTTTATAGAATACAAACGAGCAACATCAAGAAAACTCCCGTAAAGAAAATGAGAGGTGGGAGTAAACGCCGCCACGCTCTCCCTGTCCCTCTATCCCGCCCTCAGTCAGCGCGCGACCAATGTGATGTAGTAATGTAGCTTTCTTTTGTGCCCAGAGATTGACTCCCGAGATTTATGGTCTGGATGGGTACAGCGTGGAGACGAGCCGCTGTGGTGATCAACATTCGGGTAGTAAGGCATGATGAATGGCTGTATGTAATGTATGTGTGTGGGGAGGGGTGTGGGTGGGGGTGTATTTAATATGTGTGTGTGAGGGGGGGGTGTAATGTGTGTGTGTGTGTGTGTGTGTGTGTGTGTTGGAGATTGGTGGTGTTTTATGTATGAGTGTCGGGTAAGTATATGTAGATTTTGTTAATACTAGTACTACTACTACTACTACTACTACTACTACTACTACTACTACTACAACTACTACTACTACTACTACTACTACTACTACTACTACTACACAACACAACACAACAATACACAAGAACACAAAATTTCAATCAACATCTAATTTTAGCAAACAAAGATGAAAAGTACCTAAACTGAAGGACATGGTAATGGAGACGAATGTAAAATAAGCATAAAAAAAAATACACATCTATAATTCGCAAGTCGACAATCCCACACACGCCGACTGCAACAAATACCAAACGTTGGATGTATTGCTTCTTTAGACTCCAGAATACCAATAACTGTCCAGCTTAAAAGTGTGCACTGCCAAACATTTGTCATCTGCTTATCCGAGGCATCGTATTCTTTTAACGCATTACCTCGTTCGTCATGTGTTTAGGCAAGGGTGATTCATGGAAAAAGGCGTGGACATTTATCTAATATCTTGGTGGTCTAACCGCTCTCTCTCTCTCTCTCTCTCTCTCTCTCTCTCTCTCTCTCTCTCTCTCTCTCTCTCTCTCTCTCTCTCTCTCTCTCTCTCTCTCTCTCTCTTGTCCAAAAACAAATTAGGAAGAGGAAACGCATCCAATTCTTCTCTTCACTTATTTAATGGAGGAAAGATTCTACCATTTGTTGTTTTATGATGAAAAAAACTGGCAGGGAGAGAAAGAGAGATAGGGAGAGGAAGGAGTAACGTGGAGAGGGAACCGCAGCGATCAACAGAACCAGGGTTAGTCAAAGGTTCCGGAAAGAAAGACGGCTTGGTGGTATATAGGAAAAAGTTTCAGTTAATCAGTTAGTCACTCGTTCACCATTACTTTCACACAGGTGAATTTTCAACAGTAACATTGTGTAAGTTGTCTGTGAGTCAAATGTTAAAAGGAAGTAAATGTGCAAATATTATATATAGATATATATGATATCGATATATATATATATATATATATATATATATATATATATATCTATATATATATATATATATATATATATATATATATATATATATATATATGCACATTTACATATATAATCATGAGAATTATGTTTCAGTTTTAACAATATTCTAAGATCCTACCATTAAAAAAAATCTATGCATAGAAATTTGACAAATAATCGACGAATTGTTATATTAATGGCCACCTAATTTTCAGTAAAAGTTATAAAGAAATAGGATCAAAAATTTGCGGGGGGGGGGTAGATTCTAATCTCTTAAATTTAAGTACCGTAAGGGAAGATAAGGTGATACGAGGTAATATAAGGTAAAGTCTGTTAAATTCGGGGATAGTAAAGAAGGATAATGTAAAGTTAAAGCAATATATATATAAGTTTTGTTAAGTCAGATATTAGATTATAATAAGATTAGGTAAGATGAGGTAATATCTTAAGTAAACTTGAACAACACGTGATTATAATTAAGTAATGTTAGACTAGATAACATTGATATCAGGAGTAAAATTTAAGAGAGTTAGGACAAAGAAAGATTTAGTTAAACTACGTAGGATCTCAAGAAAATTATTATACCTGGAAATTCTGCCGTGGATGGAACACACCTGCAGGAACACTTGGTGCGGCTCCTTCAATCTTCGCTGCTGCAGTGTGAAAGTTCCGCCATATGCAGACTCACCAATGTTTTATTTATTTATTTATATATTTGTCATCACTTTGAAGCAGACAACATTGCATTGAGACCATGAACCTTCGACATTCAGCTCAGGAGCATTCCACAATATAAAAGTCCTTTTGACTACTTGCAATATTTCTCCTGTGTTTGGTAAAGTCATGATACTGAGTGAAACATTTGTGTTTTGCTATTTTTTTTCTAATTTCTAGAGATCATTGCAATTAAACTACTGTAGGTTCTATTTCTTCATTTTTTTTCCATTTTCCTCTCAATGTATTAGCAAATGGTGCAGTTTTCTTTTGTTCATTGTTTAATCTTTTCTCTCTATTGCCCATTTGAGTAAATAAACTAAGGAATAAATTTCAGAATATTTCATACAATTTCTCCCCTCCTCTCCCAACAACACTTCCTTGTATTCTGCAGCCCATAACTCGATGTAAAAGGAAGCTTAGGTTTCGAAATGCAATAGAGAAAGGAATTGAACAAAAAGATCAACTTTTCCCTCTCCCTCTCTTTGTGCATTGAACATAAAAATCCTAAGAGAAAAAACGAGAAGAAAGAAGATAGTGAGCAAAAATACCATCAAAAGACCATTTTCCCTTATTATCTACATCCATGCAAATTATTCTATACACCTCTCTTCCTGTCCATTCAGTCTTTAGGTGTATGTTCTTTCTGTATGTTCCGTGTCCACTGCTTTAACCCAATTACTCCCTCAGTCAATCTCACTTTCTCCACACACTGAAAAACACTTGGTTACGTACGGCGCTCGCTTATCAGTCAAGGAAACAATGTTGTGCCCATATTTCCTCACTTTCTTGCTTCTCTGTCTTCCTTCCTTCCTTTCTCTCTGTACTTAATCCTCTTGCTTTTCCTCCTATTTCTGCTATCCTATATTTCTTCCCTCTCTTTCTCCGTTTTTCTCTTCTTTCCCCTTCTCCACCTCCTTCTCAAGCACTCTGCAACACTGTCCCATCTCTTTACGAACTAATTAATTACAACTTGCTTCCAAACAGCCAAGTAAGGATCTGCTACTGTTGGGGTAACTTGTGTGAGCCTTTGTTATCCCTTTCCCTCCTGCTTTTATCCTTTTTTTTTCGTAATCTCCTCTTCCTCCTCCTTCTCTTTATCATTGTGTCATCATCAATATTACATTTTTGTTGTTATTATTATGTTCACACTTATCGTAGAATTTCCTCCTCCTCCTCCTCCTCCTCCTCTTCTACCTCAATGTAAACAGCATTACTATGGGATCACTTAAAAATCAAATAGATAAGTACTTAAAATTCAACCTCAAACAACATCTTTTCTTCTTCGAACATCTATATATATAACTTCAAATTTCACCCACATTGTAATCAATTTGTGCCAATCTTTCAGATAGACATATACAAGTGGACGATATAATTTCTTTTTATCCCCTTCTGTGAAAATTCCATGCTTATTTTTTTGATACTGCTCGGTACTTCTTCCAGTCATTTTTCCATTCTTCCATGTCCAAGAAAGCAAGAGGGAGTGGTGGTGCCCTGTCTCTCTTTCCAGTAGCTGGTTGAAAGTTGTTACCAGTCAATCAGTCTTGAAAGGACGAGTAAATCCGTAATTGCTTGGCTTTCCTTTGGTTTTCTCTGTATATTTTACTTCTCCACTTCTACCTCCTCATCTGAAGCCTGTCTCAAGGCGAACCAAAAGTTAATTAAATTCTTTTCATGCTGTTATTATTCTCTCCATATCATTGTGTAAATAATTTTGTTTACTGATACGAGAGGCTTCATATATTTTTCCTTCCTTTTCACACCAGCTCACGAGTTAGCTAAATCAAACGATCGTTCTATTTTCTTCTTCTGCTATCTGGCGATAAAAATACTCATAAAATTATACTATTGCAAAAGCTTTTTTCTACTAGTCTTTGGCAGTTGTATATAAAAAAAACCTTTCATGGCAGCATTTAAGCCAATTCTCTCAGTTTATCTAAAAAGGAGACAGTTAATCAATTACTTACCACTAACGCAAATCACTTATCAAGTGTCCAGCAGAGCAAAACAAAAAAAACAAATAAAGAGACTCAGAAATAATGCTGTTATAAAAAATCTAAAAGAGAACTTTGACCAAAAAAGTACCTCGGGGTCAGAAAATGTACGTAAACCAAACAAATAAAAAAATATTTACAACTGTCTTGCCCTTCTCCCATTCTTTCCCATTTTCCTTTCAATAAAAAAACTAATTCAATGAAAATAAAAAAAATGTAAACAAGCAAAAAAGAAAAAAGAATGTACCTAAATCGTACAAAAACACATTTATGAAAAGAAAATACCTAACACAAACACATATACACAAAAAGAAAAAAAGAATACGAGTACTTCCTTTAATTATCCTGCTCTCCTTTTAGTCTCTATTTTGATTCCAACTAATAAGGAAAGTTGACCCGTTTCGCAGGACTTAGATGAGGAAAGTACAACCTTATACAACCTTTTAACGAGTCCCTCATTTTTTTTTCTAAAGTTTACGAAGTTTGGGCTCAAATTATAATAAGCGTGTCCCTTTTTTCCCTTTCTTTTCCTCCCCTTCAGGTATCAACAGGTGGTGTTGGTAGGTACACACAAGGTTGCCAGGAATATGTAAAAGATTGTGAAAGCGAACAATGAAACACAGGGTAAAAATTATATTTCTAACTCTTTCACTACGATACGCTACAATTAATATCAATAACAATCTTTATTAACATCTGTGAAAAAAAATGCATGAAGAGTATATTTGGCAATTTCTAATCATTTTAAAGATTTCTGGTAACTTTGGAACAAGTAAAAATGTCGTCAAGGATAGATGGAGCGAATAGCAGTGAAAAGGTTAAATAATGGGATGAGGAGTCCAAAGTACAGACAAACGGAGCGGCGATAGTCACAGGGAAAGACGGCGGCCGACAACCTGGAGACTGGGACGCCGTGAGCAGAGCGGGAAACAGAGAGTCCCACAATACAACACAGGCCAATGTACTGTAATTAATGGAACATCACGAAGTGCGTTACAATGCTCCTATATGCGTCACTATCACAAGATGAGTGTAACGCCGCGGTACTATGATGAGAGAAGATGAAATAGGGTTGCGTAGATACGAATGAGGGAGAAAAAGAAAACTGTTTGGTGAAAAAAGTGAAGGATAAAAAGCATAATAAGAAAAGAGAAGATAAAAGCTGGAGAATCAAAAGTAGATACAATAATGGAAAAAAAAAATATGTAAGATGAAAATGGACGGAGACAAGAAAATGAAAGTTGGAAGAGGAACTGTAGAAAAGGTAAAGGAAAACAAGGAAGGTAAGATAAAATAGGGCAACGCAAGGCAAGGCAAGGTAGGATAAGGTAAGATAAGATATGTTAAGCTCGATTAGGGTCATTTGAAATAAAATGATAAAGAAAAAATAAAGGTAAAAGAGAGAAAAGAAATAAACAGTGACGAAAAGAGATGAAAGTGAACAAAGGCTATATAAAAAAATGATGGAAGAAGAATTGGAAAAGAGAATTATGGATGAAAGGAAATATATTTGAAGAGAAGGTAAGAAAATGTGGTGAGATGGAGGGAAAAGGAATAAGATGAGAAAAAAAATAGATGCAGAAAGGAATATGTAAAATGGAAGAAAAGGATGGAAAAAAGAAAAAAGAGAAGACTATTGAAAGAAATGTACGGGTTTAAAAAATATATAAACCAAAAAGTAGGTGAGAAAGGTAAAAAAAAAGAAGGAAAGAAGAAGAAGAAGAAAAAGAAGCAGAAACAGAAGCAGAAGAAGAAGAAGAAGAAGAAGAAGAAGAAGAAGAAGAACAACAACAACAACAACAACAACAACAACAACAACAACAACAACAACAATAGAAAAAGTAGAAACATGAGAAGAGAGAGAGAGAGAGAGAGAGAGAGAGAGAGAGAGAGAGAGAGAGAGAGAGAATGCAAACATACTCTTTTTTATTCCTTTATATTTTACATATCAATTTTTAAAGTGACAAAGAAGAAGAAGAAGAAGAAGAAGAAGAAGAAGAAGAAGAAGAAGAAGAAGAAGAAGAAGAAGAAGAAGAAGAAGAAAGAAAGAAAAAAGAAAATAAAAAAAGAAAGAAAAAGAAAATAAAAAAAATAAACAAATACCTCGTGCTGAAGCGTCTTGATATACGTCAGGAAGAGTGAAAGAAGTAAAAAGAACACCGAAAGAAAAAAAAAAACATCAATAAACATCAATATAAACACACTAAGCCTACACCTGCCCCACTTTGCCCTCCATAAATAAAGGCCCTGTTATGTCCATTGCTGCGTATGTTTATTTATTTATTTTCTTTAGAGATACGCATGGCTATAGATCCTGACATAGATTATCCCCATGAAATACACAATGGAACATGATAAGAGAACACAAACAACGAACAAATAATAATAATAATAATAATAATAATAATAATAATAAAAATAATGATAATAATAATAATAATAATAATAATAATAATAATAATAATAATAAT